>JABUIW010000124.1:9699721-9793223 GCA_013363375.1 Menidia beryllina | reverse complement strand
CACACACACACACACACACACACACACACACACACACACACACACACCTTCACCACCCCCACACCTCCCGTCCACCCACTCCTGTTGCCACGCTAAATTACCACTGGCTGCCTGCTCCCTGATTCTCCCTCTCTCTGGCTCCATCTCTCTTCTCCTTCACTCCTGAAGTTACAGAGGAGAGGAACAAGAGGAGGTGTCAGCTGACTGCCCCGCTCCAATCAGATAACTTCTGATGGAAGTGTTTAGCAGCTGCTAAGATCAGATTTAGCCGGAGGGAGGGAGGGAGCAGGAGGCTTGAGCGAGGCAGTGCAGCATGGATGTGCACCGGTAGTGAGGCGTGTTAAGCCGGGGCTCTGTGCCATGGACGAATCCAGCATTCTGAGGAGACGGGGGCTACAGGTAGGAGAGCAAAGGGAGCCGTGTGTGTGCGGAGCCGAGTGCGAATGGGCTTGTGCTGTGCGGCTCCCACTGTGGCTGCTCATTTTGACGGAGCACAGTTCAGACTTTCTGTGTTAACACTTGTGAGCACAGTGCTGCGTGTGTCCTGCATGCGAGAGAGGACCCTGACAGAACAGTGTAGATGGTATCCACAGTCACAGTGGGGGGGGTTCTCACCACTTTCTTTTTTTTTTTTTTTTTTCTCTGTTAAGATTTTCAATAATTGTTCAGATGGATGCACTTTTTTTTTCTTTTTGCTCAAACTCAATCTGCTCAATCAAATCAAATGATTTGATCACATTAATTTGTGGAAGGTGCTGGGAGAAAACTGGGCTCAGTATTTACAGAGCAAGACTGATGAGTGACTGACTGGTTTGAAAGGCTTGTTTAGTGCTCCACTGACATTTTATGATAATTAAGTTCCCAGCAAAGATTTTGCACTTCTTGTCAGAGATCATGATTGAATTGCAACCCCAGTTCAGGACAGAGATTGTGAAAAATGAATTACTTAATCAAATCACAGAATGCTCTCTCATGGAAAAAAAACTAATTTAAGTGGAAAGGCAGAACAGAGAGTTCTCAAAGAGGACATTGTTTATTTTGCAGCATGTCATATCATTTTTAATCAATGGTTTTAAACTCTGAAACTCTTCCACAGCTGCTGTGGTCCAGCATAAAGTATGCTTGATTTCTAATTTTGCTTACCATACTTGCAGCCACGTACAGAGTAATTGATCAACACGTTTAAGAGGACGCCTGTTTAAAATTCAGCCCAGAGCTCGACGTGTGTTTGGAATCACAAACTCTGCAATCTATTCCACCTCCACAGCACCATGGCTGATTAATTGAAACAAAAAAAAATGCTTTAATGCTTTTAATTTCACAACAAAGAAAGTCTTTGTTTTGTTTTTTTGCTCCTTTAATAACAGTATTTTCCGGATTGAAGTGTTAACATATGCTTTTCATGTCCACCGACATGTTCATGTGTTCCTCCGCGATTAGGAATCTTTGTAGAAATGCTGATGGTAAATGTATGCTCTTTGAATTTTTCTAGATGCTTTTAATGAGTTTCTCTGGGGAAACCAGTCATACCTTTTTCTGTAATTGGATTTATAGAAATGTTCCAAGTTAAAATTTTGAACACATTTGCCTGTCTTTTCCTTTTCATGACAACGCCTCCTCCCCTCCTCACCTCATTGAAAAACCAGACTTCTCTATGTTCCCTAACATTTATCTGCTATGCCAAAAACAACCGCAGTCACACACTGACTTTTACATTAAAAAGGAAATACGGAAGTTAGTTTGCCAGGCAAATGGTTATTGCTGCTTCTGCTTCCCAGTTTTCCATTCATTCTTAGACCAGGATGTATGACATCATCATGCTGAGTGGATTGTAAGAAGTGAACCATTTCCAGTGAAGGGTGTGGGCAGGGAAAATGATAGGATTCAGCAGGGAATTTGTTGCTTTGGTTGTTTCATCTTTTAAAATGTGAAACTTTGGATAAGTTTGCCAAAGTATCAGTGTGATTAGTGTATTCTGTTTTTCTGTGGTATTTTCTGAGCGGTGATGGGCATACCACACAAAAATGAATAAAAAAATAAACACGCTGAAATAAACATGCAAGGATTTAAACATAAAACGGAATCGATGTAGAAAAACAGATAAATGACATCTGAGGAAAATTGAAAATAAGATTAAATGAAAATATAAAATATTTTCTAATGCTTTAAAATGGGTTAAATAAGGAATGAAAAAAACATTTGCTATGTTTCTTGTAATTCTTTAGTAAATGTCTCTTCTCTTTAAACAGAGATAAAAGCTAATGAAATTCTTTTAAGAATTGTAATTATTTTAGGCGGTGTCAGACCTGTTAATGAGTTCTCCAGAGAGATTTTTCAGCTGTAATTGCTCTTCAAGTCAACTCGGTATGTCATTAAAGTCTTTGTTAGACCACAAATAAGTGAGAAAAGGGTTGCTTTGTCCATTTTGTGTTTGTATGAATGGATACAGATTCAAAATTTACACCGATTCAGCATGACGTTGAAAAAAAATGGCTGTGTTTGCACAGATAAAACTGAGTACCAGTGTTGTATCTAAAGCAGTATAACCCAGAAAAAGGAGTAGTTATTTCACGTTTTTGCAGGCTGCCAAATCGTTCACCCAAAGTCAGAGAGGGAGAACAATTTGTGACCTAGAAGAGGAGAGTCTCTTAAGATGCTAGTTGCCATACTGAGCTGTTGTTTCTTGGTTAGTATTTCTTATATGGGGCAGTGCGACCTCATGCTGTTATTACTTCTCTCCTCAGGGCCTTTCTTTCTTGGATGTCAAAGTTCTCATTCTAGGGGAGATCAAAACACTCACCTGTAGAAGGGGATGAGGGTCAAATGTGTTCAGCTGTGTCCATGACATCCATATAATTCTACCTTATAATCAAAGGTAACTATTTAAATGTGTGCTGGAACATTGTGAGTCACCAAGGAACCGTTTGTGTAAAGAAGTGAGAGCCAACTGGCGAGATTTAGCCAAACTTGCATTATGACATGGTACTAGAAACGTTTTCTGTCATTTTTTTTTTTTCTTAATTTTTCCCAAGCTGACACATTTATTCTGTTTATATTAACTGCAGGGTGGAATTCTCCAGAGAGTTGCATGCATTTCTGGTAATTTCAGAACAGGCAAACTGCTTCATAGAAGTGCTGAAAAAATGCTCTCGTGTGGGAGAGAGGAATGAATAGGCTGAGGTCTATTTAGCTTGAAGAGGAATACAGCTTTTCTTCTGAAGTGTCCTTGTGCTAAACAGTGAGTTTTTACCACTCTCAGCTGCACTTCACTGATGTTGCAAAAGAGTCTTGAGGAAGAATAGTCATGGAAAACCACATTTAATTTCCATTAAACAAGGAAATTACATGTGTTTTTCCATATTCTTGCCAAACATGTTGTGGAGGTATTTGCATATTGTCTTAGAAATTTGACCATTCAAATGCAAAAAATTATATATTTCTGCATTAGTCATCATTTATTTCAAATTCATCATTGGTTTATTTATTTATTTATTTTTTTACAGAAGACGAGGTCTGGGAGTGATTCAAATCTGTGCAGAATGTGTTAAAAAATAAAAAGAGACAGAATATTGTACAACAGCAGCCCCTGGTGAGGATCCCAGGTGCTGCCTCCCTTCCAACAGGTCTAAGATTTTAGAAGGAGCATTAATTATTCTGTATGTGCTATTTATTTCCTTTTTCTTATAGATGTAATGATAATTTGTTTGTTCTACAATTGGATGAATAAAACTCAGATTAGGCTCCGTTAAAAATACCCTTATGAGCTAAGTTAGTCAAAGTTCAATGTTTAAAGATGTCGAAGTATGTATCTTGCCTTTTGTCGTTTCTGTTAGCCTTCTCTGTCGTCTCCAGCTGTTCATTCCGTCTGTCGTCTCACTTCGTACATGGCTTCTGTCATTAGTATTTTGTTCTATCAAACGTCAACCGCTAGTCATCATTAAGCAGTAAGTGAAGCCACCACTTAAATGGAAATGCCTATTAGTATTCCAGATAACATTAGACTTCTTGCATTTTGATCAACAGAACCTCATTAGCCAGGCTCATTGGTTATGGAACACTAACACTAAGTTCTGCTTCTGTAAAGCCTTAAAGTTGTATGTTATACAGTTTCAGTTTGAAAGAGTACTTGCTGCTGTGATGTATTTCATTCTGTGCTCTTAATAGCACAGTCGGCAAGCTTTATGGAGCCTGGTTCAAAAAGACAGCAGTGAGCCAGAGAGGGTAAGAGAAGGTCTGTCTATCTTTTGGTTCTGGTGTGTGCACCCTGTGGGCCTTGATGGACCGTCTACATTGTTTTCAGTTGATTCAATTTGTAGAGTGATTGGCTGTGCAGTGTGGCGGTGACAGAAAGAAAATGTAGCACAGGGCACATAATCGCACATTTGTCTTCAAAAGCAGCAGCAGTTTAAACAAAGTCCTGCTGAAAATCACGGCTGAAGAGACCAGGTCTGTGTGACAAGACCAGAGAAAGTCAAAACACATGCTTTTTAGGTTACAGTCTTTTACTTGGAAAAAGTCCGCGGTGGATAACTTGATCAAAATGATGAATGGTGAAATATAATTTTAAGAAATGAAATAACTAATCTTCTACCTTATTATGAGCTCCTGTTTACATTTAAAGAGTGGTGATCTGAACAAACACTATGTGAACTTTAAAGATGTTTAATTTCAAATTAGATTATTTTATTCAAAAGTATTTTTAAAAAATTATCTGTATCTACATAACTGAGAAAAATCAAAAGCTTATTACGGAAAGTTTTTTATAATTTAAAAGTTTTTACAAAAATGCATAAATAAGTTTATCACAGTTTTGTCATGTCCAAATTGCAAGACGTTTTAGGCTTTTCTCCTGCAAATCGGCATTTGAATAACTTCTTTAGTTTAGGTTGAGAAAAGGTGTGTCATGTTCTAATGAATGATACAAGGCCTGAGTGCTTTAAAACCTGGGTTATCAGTACTGGGAATGCTTTTGTAAATGGCACACATGTTTCCAATTTTTTCATTTTTACATTACATGTTACAATATAAATATATTGTTTCTTTTAAACAATGGAAACACTTTTCTATCAAAGTACAATCTGAGTGATGCTGTTTCTCAAATCTGCTCGTCCGACTCGTCCGACTCAAATGAGTCCTCATTCCTCTTATTCCTCAGGTCACACTGCGTCATTCCTAACACGCATTACATGCTGTGTGATGCAGCAATAATGACTGTTTTCTTCTTAGCTGATGGCGGTTATAAGATTTGATCGGATTTCAGTTGAGATGCTATCTATTTCAGATTAATTTGTTGCAGTAGTTTGAAAAAAAGGGCACTTTAAATGATCAGTTGTCTTTATTGTAAACATCTGTTCTCATTGTATTTCATTTTAAAGACATTAAAAAGACATTAAAAATGGATTGCTATGAAAGAGATGACATCAAATAGGATGACGATCTCTGTCAGTCATAAACCATTTTTTTTTTCTCCCACTGAAGCTGGGAATAAAGGGATTAAGCATTTATGACACCTAGTATGCAGCTAAAAGCACAAACAGATGCTCTTTTACAGTAACTGGGTGCTTTGCTGTTGTGTGTTCCTGCTTGCACAGAAATCGATTTCAGACTGAGCCAAGAGTAATGGTAAAAAAAATTACTTTGGACAATCGGTTTGGTTTGACTGATGTAGTTGTCTCTCTTAACCAAAGTCAGTTGCGCTCATGTTGTTTCTGTATGATCAGAGGGCAGATCTTTTACTATTTATAAATGTCAAGGGCCCTTGGCTAGTTAAGGTCAATGTTGGCAATTGAAGACAACCTGCTTCATTTACTACCTGTATGTGCAGCAGATAATTGGTTTTACTGAACTCACTGACCTTTTCCTGTCCTCAGATACACATCAGGTGTCTGACTTTGAGGTCCTCGGATAAGATGACGCTGAGATTTAATTCAGCTCTCATTTAAAGCCTGATCCGCTTCTTCATCATTTAAATAATGAACCTGCTGGATTTGTTTGCCTCATTATTGTATGCTCACGCAGATTTTTGTGGGATAACAAAACACAAATGTTCACCTTTAGTCAGACAACGTTTACAAGAGCAAGAAGCAAACAGTTTGTTGTAAAAGATTATTAAGATGGATATGAAAAAGGATCTGAAACACTTCTTTCTTTTATTGTTGGAAAAGTAATGTTTTTTGTACCCTGTGCACTGTGCTGTAAAGTAAACACCAATGTAGCTTTTTTATATAAACTTTTACTTGTATACTTTTTCAAAACAATTAACCTGACAGTTGTTGTCAATTTAGAGTCACTCAGTCTGAAAATGTCATATTACAGAAAAACACTTCACACTGCCCAAACTGACACATTTAATCTTCTTATTTTATCAACCACTTGGCTTAAAATGAATTGGTCTTACACTAGAAAATAGTTGGCACAGAATTAGTCATTCGATGTCAAATATAGTTGTTTGTTTACATTAGTCTTTCATTTAACTCAACAAATAACTGATAAATCGAGCATGTTGAAGCATGCCATTGATGTCTGTTGGTTTCCTCATTATGCTGACAAGACAGAAGTTGAAAAATGATTTAGCCGTGTTTGTTTAAAGATGTGTAAGCAATTCCTTTATGTTGAATTATTTAGAATAAGTCAGTCGTTGTTATGTTAATTCTTAATACGCCAAAGCCATTTTATTGTTTCCATGCTGGTATTGTATTGCAATTATACAAACATCCACTAAGGAAAAGATAAGGAAAAAAAAAGCCTAAAATCAGAGCAGTTCTTTTATCAAGAGATACACCAATCAATAAACTCCCATCAAGTAATGCCATGTTAAAAGAATGCAAAGAAAATGAGATGCCTTTTATTTAATGCAGTCTTCAATTTTAGCATAACGCCAGCTGCCTTTTTGCATCACAAACACCAAAACGACTTTCAACAAAGGGTATTGGTGCGTCCTGGCTCCGTGGCCGGTCCACTCTGCACATATGCATCCAGCTACCTAAGCACTTCAAAAACCCTTTCAGATGTTTTTGTTGAGATAGCTCTCTAGATCACAGATGGGAGGGCGCAGGAGAAAGGGGGCATTGCATAAAGAGACGAAAGGCCTGTTTGTGTATAAGAACAAAACATATATTTATGGGCATCTATGGATAAGTGGCTCATTGGTCAATGAGTGGACCTAATGAAGACAAGAATTTGTGTTTAATGTTTGTGCATTGTGATTACTCAGCGTTTCTGTTGATTACTCTTAGTAGATGTTAGAATTCTGATCACCAAATATCGGGAAGACATGGAGGATTTGACTTTGTATACCCTCTGATGTCACACAAGGTGATGCTCTGATGAGAGTTGGGTTTCCTTGCCAGTCAGCTAAGAAGTGCACGTTTGATCTTGAAATGTAGGAAAATCCAAAATGAATCAAGGGGAATTATTAATGCAGAAATACACACAGGCCTTTTTACAAGTGCAGTATCAATGCTTTGATGTGAAGTCTTTGAGATGAAATGATGTTGCTGGAAGGCATTCGTAGACATTTACCGTGTGGAACAAAGCACAGTTTAAGGTTTATTATGTAACAATTGTTCTCTCATGCACTGAAAAGATTAGTAGATAAACAATTATTAAATGTACAAGATGTGCTGCCATTGTTGGTTTGTGGCTCAGACTGACAGTTTTCATCCAGTAGGTTCAGGTTTGGTGGATTATTTGATGGCCTTACAAAACAGTCGATCACAGATATTTGTTGAGATTTTTGTCTTTTTCAAAAAGATTTAGAAAATCTGGAAACTTATAGTTAAGAATGTATAGAGGTTTAAGAAATGTAAGTATATTATTCAAAGCCAGAATTCCAAAAACTTTGGATACTGTCGAAAAGGCAAATCAAACTACAGCGAGGTAATTTGAGGGTCTCATAAGTATTTTAATTAGAGCATTGTATAGAAAATTAAATATCAAACGCTGAAAATAAGACTATTAAAAAAAATAAAGAAAATATGAACTCATCTTGAACTTGAATTTGAAAGGAGAAGTTGTATTATACACACATTATGATTTAGTCAAACTTAGGAAGTTAGAAAGAATGCATGGACAAAGAGATGAGTTTCTTATTGGCTGTCAGTTTTGTTCCTTAATATCTAGTAACAGACACACTTTTCAGACTAACCAAGCCTGAAAAGTTTGCCATCATACCCCTGGGTTGAATGGAAGCCAGTTTCCATAGCAACAATTCACACCTGCTCAGAAGTAGCACTGAATGACAACAAAGAGGAAAATGTGGTTTGTTGCAGAAAATGTAACACTGACAAAATGACAGAATTCCCTGGCCTGATGCAGACAAAATTGCATATTTTAATACAAGTTAATGAACTGTTTTGTTAATTGTATATGCCTGCTAACTATAAGATTAGACTTAAGACTTTAAAAAAAAAGAATGTCTTCATTGACCGGCCTTGTCCATCATCTGGACACAGGCGTGGAATGAATCCATCTTTAGCTTAAGTCTTTAGACTTCTCTTTTTAAAAGCAATTAAGGCCAAAGTTAGCCTAAATCCTTCTAAGGACATAGTACAATGTACAGGAAGAATTAATGAACAAGATAGGCATAAGGTTGCGGGGAGCTTCAGGTTTGATGTATAATCAAAAACAAGCTTTGCTTACCCGGAAAGGTGAAAAGTGTCCTGTCAATGAGGAAGTCCTCAGAGGACTCCTTTAACTCTGTGTAAATATTTTCCACAGGTGTGAAATGATTTGACTGGAATACGTGCTCATTTGACAGACCTCACTCTGTGATTTGGAATGCTGTGATTGGCTGGCATCTGATAAGTGTTAGCCATTTGCTGTGTGGTAATTAGTGGTGTGTTGGCTGCGGTCATGTCTGTCAAGGAAGCTCTCTGCCCTTGGTCTTATCCAGGCAGCAGGGGAAGCCAGACATTAAGCCCTAATTGATAGCAAAGGGAGAATGGGGCTTAGCGCTTTTTCTGCTGACTGCAGCAGCCGATACACATCGACTCCATGTTCTAAGATGTTTGAAACAGTGGAGCTGACTTTTATCAGGTTATTGGTAGACATTAAAATGCTCAGCGATCAAATCTGTGAGATTAGTTGTCCCAAAAGAAACAGAACACTAATTGATCCAGAGCCCCTTATCAGTACACTTTACAGGGAGGCAGCATTTTTTCATACAGATTTGATGCAACAGGGCACAAGGAAATGAGAAGAATGCATGAATGATCTGTGCTGTAAAGGGAAGATATGGCGCTCTTCATGTCAGTGTTTGCTCTTCTAACTCTTTTCTTTCCCTTTACAGAAGGAGTTGAGTCTTCCCAGAAGAGGCAGTTTGTAAGTACTATTATACATGTGACAAACACACACAAAGAGGGCTCCTGTTTTGATCAATAACTTGTTCAAATTGGCTTTTCTAACTGGACATCGCCTCAGTTGTTGGACCTTTAATTTTCAAACACACTGAAGCTGCAATGGGAGTCTTGAAAGTCTACTCTCAGTTATTGCTTTATTGGATAGAACATGTGAAAACAACTGAAGTCTAAAGCAATCTAAGTGTATTTGGATTAGATTGAGGTTATAATGATTTAGAGTGACGTTGATTATACTGTTTGGTAAATTTATAGGATATCTCACTGTGTGCTGGCAGGTCTGTTCACCTGCTAATTATAGGAGGGGTATCTTCTAACTTACCGCGGCATCGGTGTGTGTAGTACAGTATAAATCAGCACCACCACTAACTACATCCTCCAAATTGAAAAGACATCGGGCTCAGCTTTTTTTTTTCAAGGTGCTAAGATTAAAAGTGAAAGTCATAAAATTTAGAGGAGGTGCTATTGTAGTGACATAATTAGTTTTACAGATAAAGTTTCATACGATTTCTTAAGTCTAATTTGTTTTAGGTAAGAAATGCACAACTCTGGTTTCCCAGTTCTGATTAGCTTTTAACTTGGCCTTCCCACGAGTAAACGGTATGATTCTCCTAACTAAAATCCTTCCTACAACAGATAAGACACAAGTCATAAGCACCAACACAATTGCGCTTCAAAGAAATGGCTGAACTTTTGCTGCTTTATGTATCTTTTGTCTCATCGCTTTGTGATGAATTGGACTATAAAGTCCCTCGATTACAAAGATTCAAATATTTACCTTATGATTCGGTGCTATAAAGATCCTCTGACAGCAAAACATTGAGCTGTGGTGGAAAGCAGAGGAGGATGTTCAGAGACAAAGTAAATACCTGCCGGACAGGTGGTGATCACATATGCATTTGGTAGTGATATGAGAGTAGTGCTCTGTGCATCACAGGATGTGCTGATACAAATCAGCATACTGTAACAAAGGGATGGCTCTGGGCTCACAATTGTTATAAAATATCAGAGAGTAAATTCACTCTTTCATTGAGTAACAAAAAAGAAGAATCTCTGAAATGTTTTTTTTCAAGAAATGTTTTTTTTTCCTTTTGTTGGCGCAGATCTTTAAGTTTGTAATGATATGGCTGATGTATTGGTGGATTCATCGACTTTATATTTGTCATATAAATGTATTTGATTAAAAGTCTAACATATTTCACTTTGGACAAAGTAAAATGAACCAATAAAGTTCTCTTTTGTCACGGAAAGATAAAAGACTGGAAAAAACTCTCCAGATATTAGTCGGTTTGGTTTGTGTTTGATGGCTAGTTAACCATTCTTTGTTAGTGAGACCTCAGATGAGATGTTCACGAGAGATTTGATCCCGGCGACTGTGCGACAGACCCTCCAGAGATGAGCTTTTCCTTATTTCTGTCCATTTCATGCTTAGAATTACACATGACAACATGCTGCTGTTGCTGCCTCGTTAGCACAGGGGGCACAGGCTGGACGAGGGGTCACCCATTACTACATGAATGTACTCGGAATACTAATGCCTCTCCTGACCTTTGTCATATCCACACAATATTATAATGGTAACCAAAGTATATGGCTATTTCAAACTCATTAAGAGCCTCTTTATTTAAGGTGGTAAATATTTGTTTCTCCTTTGTTTTAAATGAGGACATAGCAGATATGACCTCTGACTAGAGGCCAAATTCTACTTGTACTCATCTCCAAATCCCAAAAAAGGAGACTTTGAGATTAGGTCTGGCTTTTTAAACATGTTGTATCACACACTGAACGCTCTCAGCGGTTTTGCTGTCACACAGAGCCATCTATTGAAAATTTGATGTCATTAACATGCACACTGGTTCCACTGTGCCTTTTTTATTAGCGGCAAAACCCATTTACCCACACTCTGTTCATCATTGAGACATTTATGGTTTTGACGTCTAGTCCATAACCAATCTTTGTATCCATTGCGTCTTTTTCAGACTTTCATATTTGGATTTGTTTTCGATACAAGCCGTTCTAGTTGAGAGATTACTATTTATAGGCTGACCTTAATAGATGGAAGTCTTTTGTGGGTTAAATTAGATAGCTCTGAATTAGTCATTTGCATGCTGCTTAGCATGCACTTGGATTTGTGATGGATTTGTTGACCATTATGTTATATCTCGTTTCCCATCATCAGCACAAAACCACAGCCTGCCACACTTGGAGCGCAAAGATGCCAAACGCATCCTTGTGCCAACTTCATCAACTGCTTTTCCATGCAACATGATATCAAGGAGGATTTGTTGACTGGGATTAAATTACATTCAGTTTAACAGATGCTGTCAGCCACATTTCATTAACTTAGACACAGCAAATGAGGTTTTTCTCTGCGTTCAGCAATCTACTGAGATGTATTATGTGTTTTCAACAGCGCAACATTTACCCCAGTGAGAAAAAATGAACTATAAATTAGACCCAGCACATATTAAAAATAAGAGCAACAAATCGGCCCTGCTTTGGTTTAAAGAAATTCCTCACCCAAAAGAAAAGTGTCTAAGACACAATTTCTGCATTGGAAATAATCATACGTGTGTGATTACTTGGCTTATTAGCATGTATATGCGGTTAGCTGAAGAACACAGACCTCTCTTGTACTTTTAGTGCTAAATGCTGAACTACTGACCTGACATGATGCAAACGCGGCTTTGCCTTTCTCAAAAAAGCAGAAAGTACATCTTCCATGTGTAACGTGACTTCTCTTTTGCAAATGACAATTTTCTTTGTACAGTGCACTGTTTTTGTTCAGACACTACAGGCACTTTGTGTGTTTTTAATAGCTGAGACATGTTTATATGCAAAGTTTCATGCATTTGTTTAAAAAAAATTCCTGTGACTTAGTTTAGTATTTGTAGTTTTTATTTCTGCCCAACAGAATGTTCCTCCAGGCACCACTTGATGCCATCAAACGTGACATTATCAGGTTTAGCGTGTTAATCTGGGCAGAGACCATTTGCTGTATTGATCCTGTTCAGTGTGTTACTCAACTGTCATGCTACTGACATTATGACCTTTGACTCAGTGACTTCTGTTGAGACTCAACAGGGGGGAGTTTGGAAGGTTTTTTTCTGAAATTGGACACAGTGGGTCAAGCATGTTGTCTGTATTCCCAAATTGTTAAACGAAAATGGCACTTAAGAATTTACAGGAAATCCTCACTTTCTCTCAGCATCTATTATTCATCACGTTTAAAATATTTTTTTCACCAAAGCATTTGGTTTTTGTTTGGATTTTGGGGTTGTTTCTAACTCATATGCCAACATTCATGTTCTGCAAATGGACCCTTTGTAGTCTTAATGGATTGTGTGTTGTTCTTGGGCAGAAATTCAGCCCCAAACAAAATGCAATAGCCAAAAGCAGAACTTAATGTGCAGCCTTTCCAACCCCTCATAAATTCCTGTTTCTCAGGTTAAACCTAATGAAACTTAATCTTATCTTTTTTTTCTTTCTTTTTTTTGTGGGAGACTAACCAGAAATTGTGGTTTATTTTGTGGTAGAAAAACAAGAAACATGTACGTATAAACATGAGCAGGAAATGCAGGACACGTGGACCCTTTAAAAAAAAAAAAGACCACTTTAGTTGAACAACATGGTCCCAAAACACTAAAGACTTTGTTAGTTTAGCTTTTTTGGCAAGCTTTAGATACATTTCAAGCATGTAAATAAAGTGTAGCAAGTACACTTTAAAATGGATGTTTCCAATAGGCCCAGTCGAACAACCGAAGCTCCTCTGCACGCTGCCTGACTCCCATTTGGCGTATATCAGCTACACTCAGTGTGAAACTTCAGTGCGCAAACACCAGTGAGTCATCAAGTGCAACCAAAACCAAAATTACCAATACAAAAACCACCCTGAAAGCAAATCAAATCACAGCGTAATGTTTATTCCTATTTGTCTGTGGTCTCTTTTTATATCGCATTCCCTCCAGACGGCACCCGCTGAGTGAGACAGCTCTAACCACTCAGTCGGGAAAAGTGTCAAAACTCAGCAGATTGGTTTGAGAATGAAGTTCCAGATCACGCCCTGACAAACACTAAAGGCGCTTAGTTTTGAACACACTGACTTCAGCCTTAGAGTGTTTTTTTGCACATTAGATTTGTTTATAATTTGATGTGATGGTAGAGGATTTATAGATGGGTGAATTAAAAAAAAAGATGGTTGACTTTGTTTAAATATTGAATCGATGTGACAAGGTGCAGAATGTCTGTCCTTATTTCAGCCGAACCACAGCTTTATTTGAGCCCTTTCATGAATATTTCACTTGGTTGACAAGCTAAAAAATGTTGAAGCCACTTATCATTTGAATGAATCTGACCAAAACATGCTGCTTTTTAAAATTGCCGATTCAGCATTCTCGCCCATGTTTTTCTGCTTTTATTTTTTGTGGATTACAAATTTCTATTAAAATTGTGCACACTAAAGAGTGTAAACTATGCAGAAAAATTCTACACAGCTTTAAAATGAGTGCTCGGTTGGGGAAAATAATTAATGTTGCTGTTTTTTTTAATGTTTGGAAAATGACATGATGTATGGATGACATCGTAATATTTGATGTTATATTCGTAAAGCAAGAGATGGACATGTCTGTAGGCTTTAAAGACCAGTAAAATCTTAATCCCCAGTTCCTTCCTATCTCAGCTCTTGGTTCTGAGGTTAATAAAAGAATAGGTGTCTTTTTCTAGGGTCTCTTCGCTCCAAAAACATGCTCAAAGGAATAAAGAATTCATTCGTATACTTGTGGAGAGAGTGAGGCAGGAGCTCACTGTTGTCTCACCTGGTTGTCTGCTTCCACCATCCTGTCAAGGTTAATGCACCATACAGCAGTTATCCACTGCATTTTGTATGGTGACTCATTTCAGACAGTACACGTTGTCAAATTATCTATAATGACCTCCCTCTTTTTTTCGTTAAACAGTTCATACGCAGACAATTTCCTGTCCCCTGGTCACAGATTAATTCTGACTTATTTGGACCATAATGTTCCTCCAGTGGATCTTCAACAACAATAACTCTAGACAAAATTTCTAATTGAGAATCTACTAGTGAATTCAGAGTTGTTTAAACCCTGCAGTTGACAGGCAACTGTTTGGAATATCCTGTGACTTTGTCTCTATTTGCGTCTTTCTGTTGAAAATGCAAAACATAATCTCAAGGTAATTTCCATCATCCCAAAATGTCCTCTACGTACTTTTCCCCAGTTGCTAAGTTTCATTGAACATCATTGAAACATTTTTATTTGATGCAACTAGATTTTGCTCTGGTTCTCCTTTACTAATTACAAAAATGTTGATTGGTCTGGCTTCAAAACTTTATTTAAGCTATTTCTGTGCAATTAACAAGCAGTCAAAACTCTAAACTAAAATATCTTTATGGGAAATTGGAAATGGATATCATTAGCGCATTATATACGTAATTATACTTACTCATTTTCAACAGATAGAATGTTAGATTTTTTCTAACATTACCTAGTAAATTTTATTAAGTTCCTCCAAATAAAAAGATGTGCATAATCATAAAGTTTTCCCTGATATTATTATTAGTTTAAATGATTCCGGCTCAGTGTGAGAAGGTAATAACTGAAATTGATTTCCAATTGAGATTAAAAATGGTTTACTCTTCATATATGAACCTACATTCATACATTTCTTTGTCCTATGACTTGATCTGGAGGGTTTTTTGTGAGCTTAGTTTGGGTTTCAGTCTTCATTTCCAAGTCTTGCTCCTAAAATCAAAACATGTTCAGCTCAATGTGGTCTATCTCTCTTTGTTTTTATGTTGTCTTGCTCCTGTTCTGGTGCACTGACTGATGTAGAGTCATAGTTGGTGCAGCATTTCCATTCTGAAGATGACATCATCCCTGTGGTTGTTGTTGTCGTATTGTACTTTGCCGAGGTTGAGTTACTGTCTGTCAAGGTGACTGCATGTAGAGGAGGTTAGCTTATGGCATGTATTTCTGCTGTGTCGCAGCTCTCCAGCTGGTGAAGGGCTTGTGATGGGAGGGGGGGAATGCGTTTGAAAGATCAGGGGGCGTGTATTAGGGGTGGGGAAAAGGGGTTATTGTCCTGCCTCCATGCCCTCGGCTGACAACTGAGGATTTCATTTGACAACTTCAAGGTGGAACATGAAAAGACTAAAACAAGAACCGTAGCCCCTACTCCTTTTCACCCCCTCCCTTCTACTTGGGGGAGAGAAAAACAATCTGCCTCATCACTCTGTGGTGGCTGGGTTCGGCTCTTTGTCGGTGCAGGGGGGGCAGCAGGCAGGCGGCGTGAATGCATATCATGACCACAATAGAGCAAACGAGCACAGTTCAGCCATGAAAGCCCAGCGGGAGAGGCTAAGAATTCCAGGGCTGACGCTGGAGTGAGTATTTCCTCTGTTATCCTACTGGGGAGACACCTCCTCTGCTGTGTGTGTGTGTGTGTAGCTTGATCTCTCATATTTGTCGCCGTCTTTCACTGTTGCCCAGCTCTGGGCTGTGTTAGCATTAGCAGCAGCATCTGCAGCAGGAAGTCTGATGTCAAATCCTGCACAGCTAGGCAACAGCAGCTTGCTCGCGTGTCTGAGTCTGCATGTGTGTTGACACCTTTCTGTTTTCATGTGCGGTAGACAGATCGTGCAAAGGAGTGGTTTTATTTGCAGAGATGACACAAACTGCGCACATGTAGGCAACACACACATAACACCCATCACCAAGAGTGTTTTGGCAGTGTTTGCTATGAGATCAATAAGGTGAGAAGCTCCGAATCACTGAAGCCTGTGAGCTTTACGTCTACGTCAGTGTTATCACAGCCACTGCCATTTGAATTGCTAAATAAATGGATTTTATTTGGGTCAACAAGGCATTTTTTTCTGGCTCTCCGTCTGTGAGGATTCTAAATGTGTAACTGAGCCAATGGGCTGATGAGTGACGCTATTTCTATGCAGATTTTGGGGCATATGTGAAAATAATCCACACATTGAACTGATTTTTCCGAGGTGCTGCTCATGTTAATGTATAACAAGAAAAACACTTGAGTTGAGCTCTATTTTTATATTCAAAATGGGCAAATCCCTATTCTCGTCGAATCATTTTCGAAACAACAAAGTTGACAATGAATTCAGTTTATTATATATAATAACATATTATATATGATACATTAAAAAATGAGGCAGGTATCATCTAAATCAAAAATCAAAAATCCACATATTACTCAATCATCATTCAAATTCCCACCATCAACTCTGTTGACTTCTGTTATATTGAACAGCTTTTGAAGCCACTGCAGTAAAAGTTGCTCACCTTTGCATGACCTAATGCTCTGCAGTGTTACTGCTGACAGTCCATCTGAAAAAACACTCAGTGCACGACATCGCCTCCAGAGCTAAAAGTCTGTCAGATTTCAGCACTTTTGCCAAGAGCTCTTTTTTTCCTTCTGCCATTTTAGTTTGCATCAGTCCACAGGCTCAATGTCATAATCGCACTGCTGAGCAGACGAATGGTTCTGGAACCTGCTCTTCAAACACGATTAAATTAATCTGACAGGGATCATTTACCCTTCATGACGCTGCCGTCTTCATCTGAGCACGTGTCAGAGCCGTGAGGGGGGGATCAGTTCTGTGTGTGTGTGTGTGTGTGTTTAAAAAACAGTTATTCATTACATTCAATTTAACTTCCAGCCTCACTCCTCGAAGCTTGAGCCCCACTCCCACTAGCCCCTGCAGTCCGTGCAGCCCACTGCACGCTTTTCATTTCTGGAGGTAAGCAAGAGTTCCTTAGCCATTGCTTTTTTTGTTTTGACAGGCTTGTCAGTGCACGTTTGAGTCAATACTGTCCTCATCTGTCATAATGCTGAGGCTGAGTCTTCAGATTTTCCAACTAAATGAATCTAACATTGACATGACACTGAACGAGGACATGGGGCTTATGTAATGCTGATAATGCAGACCCTTCCCCCCATCTTACCCCATTCTGTTCTGTGGTTTATGCTCCTCTTTCATGTGCTAAGTAGGATTTGTGGCATTTGCAAAACATCAAAGTGAGGGATGGTCCCAATCTGCCTGAATCCTGGCTTGATTTATTTAGGGATGGAGAGTATTCAAAATGGTAAAAGCTGGTAATGGTTCGATATATACCCTCATTGCTTTGATCTGAACTAGTTTGTTCTCTTATATATATAAAAAAAAGAATATGTATACGCTGGTTTTGCTGCAGATGAAGAATGAATTTTGCGACATTAAGGTATCCATTGTTTGGGAAATTATTTATGCATCTGGGATTAGATTCTCATTCAACTCCACATTTTATTTAACCTCTCTTAAATTTGATTGAGAATATGTGCGCCTGGGAGTAAAGTTTTTCACATCTTGCGTCATTTCAGATTTTTTCACAAAAGAAAAATAAAGAATTCAGCAGTAGCCTACAGTTTTTGTTGCGATCTTCTTCCTAAATTGTTCCACCGAAATTAAGTTTTACTCATAAAAGTGTTTTGTGAATTTTGATTCAGTTACAGATTCAGAGAAAAATGGCTGGAATTAAATTTCAGCTCATTCAAAACACTCAATTCTGAGAAAATTCAGTATCAATGAATAGCTCGAAACACCCACCTATTTCACCCCTGTTCTCCTCTTGTACTGCACAGCTTTCATAGAGAGTGAAGTAGAGCAAGCGTTTGTGAGTCAGCTTCATGTGCGAGTGTAGAAAATGTCTTTTGCTTCCATCAATATGATTATTGATGGTTTTAACTTTTGCTCTGTCATCCATTCGGAATAATGTCCAATGTCAATGTCCAATTAGTTGTTGACTCTTTTATTAAAAAGCTGGTGACATAGAGTATCAACAAGATATTTTCACACATCTATATCTGAAGCATCTGCAAGCAAGATATTTTCAGGTTTTGTTTAATGCTACATTTACTTTGATTGTACATGTTTACTACACCATAAGGCAGCCAAAATGTGTGTGGGCCATACATTATTTGAAGCCCTGGTGAAACAAAGCCCACAATGAGTAAAGAGGTTTTATCACAGGCTAAAATGCTGCACAGCAGTCTATAATGCTGATTGGCAGATTAAAGCGACTCTTACAGATAAATAGACAGATTTTACTGTATCAAGAGACTCAGGATTCTGAGGGGGGTTTAGGTTTTTCATGTGTGACTGAAGATGAAATAAACATAGCCTTTAGTGAAACTGACACTATGGTTTGAAATCCACGGAGCGGTTGACTGCTCAAGTATACATTATTTATGCTATCTAATAGAATATTTATAACTTCAACAAGAGATTTATCCAGTATGTCCGAATGTCACACCTGCAGCTGTAGGTGCATGAAAATTTGGAATTGCCAGTATTTTTAACTGACCTTTGTATTTTATTCATCCTTACACCATTTAACATTGAACAAGAACTCTGGAAGATTGGAAAATTTGTCAAGAGAATCCCTTAAACTTGAGTGCCTGACATAAAAGACGGGAAAACAAAGAGTTGGCCATATAATCCGAATCATAGCAAAGCAGATGCACAATCGTAGAAAAGGCTAAAAAATGTTCCTCGATACAGTTCATTCAACTCCCCCCTAAACAAACTTCTTTTGAGAAATTTTTTACTAAACAAACTTTTCAAAATCAGCTTCAGTAAACATTCAAGAAAAATAAAGCTGCCCATATACACATTTCCTATTCGTAATAAGTTCTCAGTACACCTTAATTTGTGTATAATTTAATAACCAGAAAGATTATCTGGATGTTTTTATTGTCACACTTATAGCTGTTCAGTTATGAAGCAATCTCTGTGGGGTTTTTTTTAGTCTGCCATGTATCAGTCAATGTACACGCTTTATGTGTGTTATTAGTATTGATAGTAAAGTGTCAAAGAATGTTCAAGTACACTGTAAAGACTGGAAAAAGACAATTGCAAGGCAGCTTTTTTTATAAAAGCTTGTGCAGGTGAAGAAGGAAATTGTCTGTACTGTACACTATTGTTTGACCTTAACACTTGTTACACTAATTACATTACTCCAAAGAATGATGCTTTATGTCTCCAGATTGTTGATGCTGTTACTAAGGTTATGACATGCAACCATTTCCTGCTATTTATTTCTTTGAGCTGCCAGAAAATGACCCAGGCCAGTGAAAGGACAATAACCCACATCTTCTGCCGGTGATGTCAGCAAATTACAGGCAGTGACCTTGCTTTTCATGCTGCCCTATGCAGATTTGACTTTGAACCGTCGTTACTTATGTGGAGCACAGAAACGGAGTGGAGCCATAATTAGAGTGAAGGCTGTCACACCGGCCTGCAGGGAGAAGGGTCGAGCCAATCTGAGAGAATTAACTCGCAAACTCAGGCGTTCTGCTGATGAAAATGACCTGATAGCATTTTGTTCAACAAGAGGTGCATATAAACGGAAGAAGCAGCAATCTGTCAGTCCACACTGGTGCTCTTCCTTTGTTGATTTTTGTTCTCAGTCTCTTTACTGAGTTTCACTTGGTAAAGGGTTAGACTCACTTCTAACATCCTGAGGGCTCTCAGGTCGAACTGTTCCATCAGTGGATAATAAGATGATTGGCTGGAGACAAAATAATGAAAGTATCTTAGAAACCATGACCATATATGCATCTGGGTGTGGATGGCTTGTGTTGCTCTTGGGTATCTTCTGTCCCTCAATCTATTTAGTCTGTGGCCATGGTCATTAAGACTCCCTGGTTATCCAGGACTCGAGATTTGAACAGAAAACTTCTTTGCATTAGACACCACGCCATCATACTGCCAAGCATCCTATGCTCTCAGTGTAAAAAGTTAACTGTCTCAAAGGTCTTTTTGCTTTACATAATAAATGTATCTTTAGAAAAATAAAATAAAATCAGAAAAGGACACCAATTCAAAGACATGTCGCAGAACAACTGCAACAGTAGAAAAGGATTAGCAATTTAGTTTGTGGATTAAAACGGTCTGTAGCCAGACATTTTATCTTTAACTTTTCTTATTATATTTTGAGTACAAATTCCAATCATGACGTGCACACATTCTAAGACATAGCTGCTGACTTTTGAAGTGTGTATTTGCAGAGATGAACTAGGCTCTCTCCCGTAAACAACGGTCTGTATTGATTATTTTATATAATAATCAATACATTGATCTTACTCTGTTAAGAGTTTTACAGTGATTTGTGGTTTTGAGAGGACGTTTTGTGTTTGACCCTGATGGCATACTGCTGGGATCAACTCACACCAAACTCTCACACTCGCCTGAAATACAAATTCATCACTGAACTGATAAAATACTGTTGCTTTGTGAATCCATGAATATTGAAAGGTTAGAAAATGTCAATTTCCCTTTATGGAATTTTTATTGTTATTTAGATACAGTTACCTTTTTAAGGCATATCTATTCATGTTTTCTCCATAATCATTTGTGGTTTAGCGCTTATCTGCTTGTGAAGCGGGACAGAAAATGAGTCACGGATCAAAGGTGATTTAGTTAGGTGAGGTAGGACTCTCAATGCAGGTAAAATCCAAGGGTGGAATTAATGCAGCAGCACTGGAACCTGTGCTAAAGCAACAAAAGAAAATCCACTTAAAATTTCTTTTGATTAATTCCCTGATCCAACATACTTTTGGAGGGGGGTCACTTTGTGAAAGCAGCGAATGCATAGCAGCATTTGCGGAGGATGTGGTACCCCTCTCTCTCACAAGCTCCCCCCCACAGAAGGTGAAGTGGTAGATGCCTGTTACATGATACAAAGCATGTTGAGGGAAGGGAGCAGGGCGAGTGTTTGGGATACAGAACACAGTCGCAGTGAGACGGGAGAAGTCAGCTGGTATTAGGTGGCGTGTCCCTGCTGCAGTACAGACTGTCAGCACCTGACCTGGATCACACTCTCTCCGTGCCTTTCAAGATTCTCCACCCGACACTTTTTTGTTTAAGGACAGAGGAGGACGAGGTGTCCTCCATGCCGGGGTGTTTATGCCGCAGCTGGCTGCAGATGTGCCTGTGCAGAGGAAGTTTGGACCTAAGGACAGCACTTATAAGGACAGCTCTAGGGGTCGCAACCTCCTGAACCCCGACTGCCATAGATTCTCATCAGGCCTTCAAAAGCCCCCTTTACATCTGCCACTCTGGTATGACGGGGAGATAATGTCAGACTCTAGTCCGTGGACAGCACTGTCCAACTTCAATATACCAAATTTCTTCAGCGGATCTCGTTTGCGCCGCTCCAAAAGGTATCATTTAAGAGAAAAGTAACTGCCTCAGTCTGTGCTTTTAAAATGCTTTTTTTTTCTTGTAAAGCTTTGTTGGTTGCATGGAGAGATTAGTTTGCATATACCTGAAACGGTGAGTGTCAGTGACTAGTTGTGTTTACATGCAAACATGTTACCTGAGCTGTTTCATGAGGTCAACATCAGTAAAAGGACGGGTGTTCCCCTCTTCCCTCTGTGTATTATTTGCTTTGTGAGTCAAATGGTAATTGAATGTTTGTTGCCGAGGCAGTCTCAGGTTCCTTGCACAGGATGTGTACTTTCTATGTGCCAACCCGGGTAGATAACACCAGGTAGATGTACATATGTTACTGCTAGTTGTCATTATACCTTGTCACTAAAAAAAAGCTCTCAGCTATGGCAGGAAGGGGCTATTCCTGAGGAAAATGTTGGGATTTTAGTAAAAACACATTTCATTTTATTTTTGAAACATTCATAATATTGTTGTATTAAAAACTCATTGCTTTATGGGACTTGGAGTGTGGAAAGTGGTTTACAGCCAAGCCATTTGATCCCAGTTGGTTGTATATGATGGGCCTTAGTATTGGTGAGGGTCTATACAATGATATTTATTTTTAATCCCTCTCCTGACCTACTTTTGTACAATGCAGCTTAATATAAAATCATGCTCACTTTTGGGCAAAAAGACATTCAAAAATGGAGCAGGAAAATGTCATGTTGGAAATCAGTGAAGATAAACACAAGAAAAAAATAATTAACATAGGTATTCAAAACATGACTTTTTCATTCTGTAAAAAAAGGATTTTGTTTTACGTGTCTCTTTTTTTTATTTTTTTATTTTTTTTACTATGAAGAAACTAGATACTATAAAGAAACTGAACACTATATAATACATTTACACTAAAGAACCAAAGTACAGAAAAGCTGGATCTGTCAAAATTGTAACACTGCAAATCCCCACATGTAGCAGTGGCTAAAAGAAGAGGCCTTTTTTGCTGGCTTGTGAATTTGTCACAGTGCTTTTATACCCGAGAAACTTTAAAGAAATACTATTAATAGAGCTGTGTGTGCCAAATGAGTGACTTTGAATTCAGGTTTGTAAGCACAGCAGCTCCTCATTTCGCTTTGTCAGCTCACCTGACAGCTTTGACGAGGGACTGCAAACCGCAAAATTGAAAAAGTGCTCATGCCGTATTGCTGACAGGGGTCAAGATCAGATACATGGAAATCGTTTTGACTTCCAGATGCGGGATTCAAAGATCTATTTTTGTACCTTTCCGCAGCCTAAATAAGTAAATCTAAGTAGTAGATTTTGACAGATTGAGATTACTTTGAGTTAATGTTGGTTGCTTTAAAAAAAGAAAGATCAAAATGGAATGGCTGAAAAGTGAGGTGTCAGTCGGTGGATAAATATTTCCGGCCCTTATTTTCTGCGTGTGAGCCGTAAGACAATGGTATGATGATGCTGCTGCAGGTTTTGCATGAAAGAGAGATTGTTAAAGCTCATATAGATCTGTTCCAGCAATCCGATGTCTGCAGTACAGTTTAAACACTGGCCTACTTTCTCCCTATCATCATGGCCCAGGGCTTTTTTATTTTAAAGTCTCACACTAACAACATGATTCCCCCTCGTGCTGCACGCTGCACAGGTGTCCTAATAGAAACTCAGCTCAGTATCAGATGTTAGGAGGAAGACCTGCATCCTATCAGTCTGTGGTAGTCTTTTTCATGAAGTAATCCTCAAGCACTCAGTCTCGTGTCTCCAAAAGTGGCGCTCGGCTCAGTAATGTGGGTTGTGAAACAAAAAAACATAAATGTGACAGGAGGTGAGAAACAAAGCAACAGTTTTGACTGCACAGTGACATGGCATTAGTCCACAGTGAGAATTTAAAAATAGATCTTTTTAAATCTGAGCCTCTTTCACTGAGCACCTGTGCGCCAGATATTATTCACTCCCTCATGATAAATGATTCATGGCATGTGTCCACTCTCCTGATTGCAGGGTTAGCCCGAGAAAACACTTGAGTAAACAAGCATGACTGGGATTTAAATCAAAACAGAGTTTCCCTGCTGACTTAAGGAGATGAGTTTGGATTTTGCAGCCTTAGTAGGGCAGCAGCAGAGCTGTGGGAAACCACAGGCAGTTCATAACACAATGCTAGTGTGTATCCTGTCATTGTGTTGACAGATGAAGGTGAAAGTTGCTCTCGGTGCCTTTGGGTTTGCCTGAAAAAATTCACCTGACTTTCGTATATCTTCTGGTACAGCTATTCAAACTTTTGGTTCAGAATACCTCATCTTTGGAGATGAATCTGCTTGAACATTTAACCAGATTTCATTTAATGCTTACTTATCAGCTTTAGTAGTCTGATTTCATTGCACCATATTAGTTTCAATAACATTCTACTGGACTTTTTACAGTATCTGACCATACTGCACTGATGCTCTAGAAATGACATATTAGTTCTCACATGTCAAACTGTTGGAAATCACAGCTTTATTGCCCAGAGAATTAACTACAGCTCCACAGTTTGGGGAAATTAGCATAATGCTCTTACAGGAGTAATTCAATCATTGACTGCTGGAGGGATCCTTTGGATGTTTCTGAAGAGTTGATTAGTTTCTGAAAAATCTCAGTCATAACCATCTCACTACTCAGAGGTGAAGTTTTGCATTCATTTTGTCTTTAAAATGCAAGAGAACACACAAAGGAAAGCCAAAATTCTGGACCAAAGTATTAAAATATTAAGAGTATAACTATATTTAATCTGATGATGTGTGTTTTTAAAGCGCTGTACGAATGAAATTGGATTGGATTCAATTGGATTATCCATTATTGACAACTTTAAGACCGACATTCAGTTGTTGGGTGACTGTTCTATCTGTGACTCTATCAAAGCATTTAGTTGGTCTTTGAAGCACAGCGATTTGATTGGATATCACAAAATGAGAAACGTTGCGCAGCTCTTCGCTTGCACCAATGTGACATTGAGGCTTTGAGAGCTCTGCAGCGTTAGCGGAGACACGCAGACCGCCAGCTCGTGTGTTTCAGTGCATCCTGTGTGAATTTGATCGCCGCTGCAGCACAGAGATAGGAGGGCTGCACTGATGACTGACACACTCTTTCCTCTTGTGTATCTCATCTCATTGTGAACGGTCGTTGTGTATCTATCCCTGATATTAAGTACATCATACAGCAGATATGCCGCTCTAGAAGAAAAAATGTATATTTTTGGAGCTTTATATTGTATATTTCATTGTTCAGTTGTTGTTTCTGTTTGTACAGTGTAGATTATTGTGAGCAATGTCTTGGAAAATCTCTGTCGGAAATGGCTCAAATCTCGGAGGAGGTTATGTAACAGCATGTCATCGATTTGAGTCCATGACCTTGAAGTGAATCCATGTTCTTCAGGCGTCATGTGTTTCCACTGACAGCCTCTAATCTGCAATTAGAAACCCAACACTAACTGGGTCATTAAACAGTGAAGCTGCTTTAACATTGAAATAATTCATTCTCTCCTCCGTGATGAAAAACTCGGCTCGATTTGTTACTGTGTTTTTCACGGTGGCTCTTCGTGAGTCACAGTCATGTAAAAACATGGCCAGTAAATATAAAAGCATGAATGCTCTGCACTGAACCTGCTTTTTTTGGAGACCAAAACAAACTCCTATGTTACTTGTTTTTGTAATACAATTTGTGCAGCTCTTAATTTAAGGACTGTTTTCGCCCTTTTGTAGTGTCACAGTAAAGGAATAAAATCAGCAATGCTTTAAGTCATAACTTAGATATTTCACATTTTTCCTTGCATTTAAGTCTCCCGCAAGTGGTTTGTAGGATGGACGTTATTTTAGAGTACTTCCACATTAGTGCATATCCATCTTTGATGGATTTGCTAAAATGATGTTAAACACACAAACGTTAAAGGCTAACAAGGTTTTCCCTAACTGATCATGTGAAAGATAACAAACATACCGTCATTATACAAAAACTGGTGTGTTGCAACACTGGATGTCAGTACAGCAAGATGATATCATTCAAAGGGTGACAATGTAAACATTTTTCTCTTACAATAGAAAACTATTTGAAGGTATTTAATTAGCATTTCTTTTTCCCCATTAACAGATCTCCAATAATATCAGTAGGTAGTAGTATGGCTGGCCTTACTTTGATTCTAAGATGCTGCAAGAATGCAGTTGGTGCCTACAGTTAATTATTAGGAAGTTGTTTTAATGCAGTGATGGGCTTCCGGATACATCTGATAATCTTGGTTTCCTGAAGTCAAACATTGGCTGCTCTCCAGCTTTCCATAGTGATTGAGACGAACCAGCAATTATTGCATTTGGATGTGTAAAACGCATCCTCACGCTGCAGGCTCAGGCATCAGATTCCTGATGGGCAATCACACAAACAGCTAGAAAACCAGAGTGTGGGTCACAATGAAACAACTCTGAGGGTTCTGACTAGGTAGTCCCAATAGCTGATTAATCAAACCTTCCTCTATCGTGCTCTTCTGCAAACGTCCACACATACCTTTTGTATCAAAGCCGACACATTAGTCCTCAGTAGATTTATAGCTAATTTAGGGGATAACCTATTTAAAATGTTTCACACCTCCTCTAAAGAGTCAAAGCTTTTTTACAAGCAAAGCTGAGTCAAAACTAGACTTTCAACCTTCTCAAGTCAAAGGAAGGAAGTAAGGACGGCTTTTTTCAAAAAGTTCCATGAAAGCCTTTTAAATGTCAGTCCACTGTTTGGGGTTTGCCTGGTGCATGTGTTTACAGTTTGTGCCTTTTCCTGTCTGATCAGTGCCTCTCTGGTTTTACAGCTGTAGAACGAGCAACAGAAAAAGCCTGATAGGAAGCGGTCAGTCATCAGGGCTACCACGACCTCACTCTCCTCTCTCATCTCTTACAGGTAAGTTTATATCCGCTTTGTGTTCATATCAACAAATGTGTGAGCAGGACCTTGAAATCCCCAGAGTTGGAAACGTACCCATGGGGTGCACAGAAGAGGAGCCATTAATTCACAATGTTCTCCAGCTGGAATGTAGTCCATTGTGTGATGCATGGAAAACAGCACAGGAACATATTCAGCTCACTCTTTACAACAATAGACATTGGTATCAAAATGCCAGCTCTTATCTGGGGCCCTCATGCTATTATAGTTAGAAATTGAGAAAAATACAGTCAGTGTTTCTGTTAGACTGAAGATACAAGGACCTGTTTCGAACTAAAGGCAACCACGGTGTCATAAAAGAATGACTTTGTCCTACATGTATTGACTGTATCAGGTCAGTTGCATGGCTGAAAGCTTCATGGTACAGTGGTATATTACGAAGCAGTGATTGTTTTGGATGTGGAAGTGGTAGCTTTCAGAGAGGAAATGCACATGAGCAGAGGGAGGGGAGGCCTCATTTACCACAGGGCGTTTTATTTCCTGGCATTGCAAGACGAAAGCAGAGGCACAACTCGGTGTTTAGTCTGCGTTTCGATCTGATTGAGGAGGACCGACGTAAAGATGGATTCAAATTCTGACAGCCTGGGTTCTCTTGCAAACGAATGTGTTCAGCTGTGGGATGACTTAACACTGTGGCTCCGACGTAACATCTGTTCCAGAGGCAAGTAAATTATAACTTCTGTTCAGCCATAGACGCTTGTGTCTAAGGCCATTATGGAGAATGGTTATTTAAGACATTTCTGAAGACATTTGATGTTGCTGTGCTTATTATTCTGAATGCCTTCACGACAGATGCTGCTCTTTTTGGTACTGCCTTTTGTTTTTCAGAAAACGTTGTCTAGAAAATGTTACTTTGAGTGCCGTCTGGTTCCTAAACAAGACGGTATGGTTTTGAAGTAGCTGATTTAGATTACAGTGCACTGAAATTATGGGTATTTAGCACTAAAATGATTTAGTAGTTCTATCACTATGTTCCCCCCTATGTAATAGGCCTTTCTTCATCGTGGCATGAGACGGCTGTATTGTAACCAGTAACAATTAATTAATTGGTACTTCCTTCAGTGAGGGATGCAATTATGTCTGACTAATGCTGGGCCCTTTGTTTTCTTTTGCATCAAGGGTTTGGAAACACATGCATATTGTCATTGCAGTCACAGATGACTTTCAGCCAGATATACATGAATTAAGATAAAAAAGTATTCCTTTTCATCTACTCGATCGGTTCCAAACCTGCTGGTGAGAGGAAATATAATTAAAGGAAGAAAGGATTAAATGTTGCATTGGCCATGGAGGGAGGATGTGCTCCTGCTTACAAAAATAGGATGCACATTCAACCAAAGTTATAGTCAAAACAAGCTTGTTCAGTCAAGGTAGAAGGTCAAATGTATTCACAAAGAGCAAACAGAACCAAACAGAATTTAAATGAACAAAATCCATAACAGGCGGAACAACTGCCACAGAAAAAAGGCGTTACAAGCAGTTAGAATTATTCTTATATGTAATGAAAGGAATTTCATAAAAGACAAATGCTGAATTCATGAGTTTGAAACAAAATCATCTTTATTTAAATATGTCGAAAGAACTCTATTAGGGTAAGACTCCACTGCTGAATTTATTATTGATGTCTATTTTCATGCTTTTCTTGTTTGCTTTTATGGCCTATGAATAAGTAAGAGGTTTAATTTTTCTTTAGTTTACATTGTACTCAGTCATTCTACTTTAGAGTTCCCTGAGCGTGAATCGAACTGATATGTAGTCTTATACTTGTGTGGTTTTAGTTGCCAGGAGGCCTCATTCCACCCCAGTCTGACCCTGAATTAATTTTCGCTGTTTTTACAGCTTCCTGAATTGACTCCTGTGCGGTGCTTTTAACCCCCTTCTGCAACAAGAGCAAAACTCAGCCAGCAGGCCTCAGTCCTCCAGTGTTTGGTGGTAGTTTAGAGCCGATCCAAAAGCCATCCAGGAAGTATCTTATTTTTCCAGCTGCAGATCTGGATGCAGTAAAACTGTCAGGGGAAAGCCACGGCATTGCTTTTTCTTTTGATGAGAGGATTATGAGCAGTAGCTTAGAGCTAGTGTCCTCAGGGCAGTATTTAAGAGAGTTGAAGCTTGTCCTGGAACTACACCTGTACCCCATTCCAGGTCTTCAGGCTGAGCAGGGAGCAATATGTGACACAGCTGGGTTTACACACAAAGAGTTGTAAAATAAGGACCAGCTTTAGTCAGCCATCATATAACATCTGGTGCTTTCAGGTTATTTATTTGCTAACTTGATTTTCTAATTCCACTGAATGGTTGAACCATTTGATAACAGGAGAAAATTCACCCTCACCAGCTGCTAATATCAGAGGTTGTGATGGATTGATTCTGTTGATTGTTCGTGTTGTTTAGGATTATTTTGCCACACATTCTTACAAAGGACGTTCTGTGTCTGCCAGTCTTTATCTAGAGGTGGCTAAGACCCTCTTGGATAAAAACTTCTCTTTGCTATCGGCGTTTACGTTCACTGGCTCTTCTATGATGTCATGGTTGTTATTTTAACTCATACTGATGATGGCTTGTAGCTGAAACCTATTAAAAAAACACAACTGCATTATCAAGTATTAAGCTAGAGGCGCATTATTATTATGTATTGTTGAAGAAGAGATGCAACTATCAGAAGTTTCTGGTTAACTGGAAAATATGGAAACAATGTGTCCTTAGTGATTTAGCCGATGTAAGATATGTTATGATAAATACAAATATATATGTTTGTTTGGTCTCTGAACAGTTTTGCACTTCTCATGACTTCTTGTAATCTAGATTTCTTTAGACGATCTCTTACATAAATTTAATGATCATTATTGTACAGTTTCAGCTCCTGAAGTGTCAGAATTAGCAGAGTTTATTAGCCTGCCAGTAAATCGATTGATATATTGGCTCGTATGCACAACCTGAGTGGTGATAAACCAGATGTAAGTTATCAGTGGCCTCTACAGTCTTTGCTTTGGCTGAAATATGATACTGGACTCTTTGTTGAAATTGTGCATCCAGGTGTCTTTCCTTCTTTATAATTAGAGTATCTGTTTATCTGTGTATATCTTCATGCAGGAACAAGTCCACAAGACAGCCCCAGAAATTTCTCTCCCAGTGCCTCTGCCCATTTCTCCTTTGCACGAAGGTAACTTGACCCTGGATATATATTCATTAAGCCACCACACTCTACACTCTGTTACTTAATGAAAATATTAGTATTTTTTGCCAGCAAATGTGTAAATCTTCAGTTTGTTTATTTCAATTGCTTCATTAACTTGATCCCATTTCTCAACACAATGTCATATAATGTATTTTTGTTATAATCCACAGTCATTGCCACAGAGCAGACAGGTAATTTCAAGACGGGCTTTTGTTTGCCCTCAGAAATCCTTACCCCCCATATTTGTCTATAGTAACCTGTATTGTTCACACCGTCCTTCATTAGCAGTTTTCTTTTCTTTCATTTAAACTCTTAATTCACTTTCCCTCCACTCCTTCATCTAACTGTAAAGTGACTGATAGAATTCATTATGAAAAATCCCAATGCAGCCATTCATTTACAACCTTTGTGACCATTCGAGGTTTTAGAGGTTTTTTCACATGTTTTGACTGCAAACATGGGAGTGTCTCCTTGTAGACCAGCATGGTGTAATTACTTTTTGTGTTTGTACAAAGATGGCTCCTCCTTACTCAGTGGCATTTCAACACACTGCCCATTTCAGTTGTCGGGTCATTGATCTGTTTGTGGCTGCTGTTGTTGACAGGACTGATGGCCGGCGCTGGTCTTTGGCCTCTCTTCCATCCTCTGGATATGGAACCAACACACCCAGTTCCACAGTCTCTGTAAGCATCACCGACTCAAATTGAAAATTAAAAAGCATCCACCTCATAAATCTGGTCAAAATATGTTTCATTCTTTCTCCATCTCATCTAAGTTTAATTGAACTTTCCATTTCTGTGCAGTAATACAAAATAAAAAATAAAATGAATGAATAAATAGATCAAATTATTCAAAGTGTTAACATATGTTGTATTATTGATCCTAATTTCAGATGCAAAATGGAAGTTGGAAGTGAGAACATATTTCTTTTTTTTTTTCTAAAAATTCAATTCTTTCAATGCATTTATTTTTCATTATAACATCCAAATTTATATTTCGACTTTTATGGAATAATGGTTAAAAACTGTAACTTATGATGGAGAAAAAATGAAGCAAAGGAAAAAATAATTTGAACATTTTCAATTTTTGTCAGCATCTTTCCTTGTTTACTAATATTTTGACATGTTTCATAACTGCCTGCATCTGAGAGGACAAAGATTTGTTTTTACCAAAGATGACTTTAACAAGGGGGCAGATCAACTAACACACTCACCCTCCATTTCTCCCCCTTTCTGTGTCTATTTCCATCGGCCTACAACCACGTAAAGGAAGTGGTATGAGTCTGTACCCAGTAATACAGATCGACAGGAATTACAGTGTCAGGGCGACGTGAAATGACCCATTCTTCGTCCTTTTGTATGGTCTTTGGTCATAGTGTATTTCCTGCCATTCACACAATGCAAAGGAAGCGTGTTCATGTTTTCCCTTGAGGAAGGTTTTTGTTTTTTTTCTGTCTTGTATGTATGAATTCATTGAATTTGCACCATGCGTGGATGAGTTGCTATGACGTAGACATGATTACTTTAGTTGATTAAATGATTTGGTGTCTCATTTCCTTGCTGTACTCAGATAATCTCGTATCAGTCTTAGAGCAAAACTCACCAGAGTGACGGTCAGTTTTCTCTCCAATCAGCAAAACAAAGATTAAAATTCAAAAGAAGTTTATCCAGATTTTTGAAGCAGTCGTCAAGTTGGAGAGCAGATAAAACAAAAGCTTTTATTTTAAGATTTGAACTGTGTTAAAGATTCATAATGTCAATAAGATAATAAAAAAAACGAAACAGTTATGCACTTTAACCAAAAGTTTTAGGTTTCTGCTGGTGGGTTGTGTAATATAGTTGTTTGGGGTTGAAGGAATTAAACACAAATCTAAGGAAGTTTGAGCTTTAGTAACGGTGACATTGTTATTTATTATTTGAGGATAATACTTTAAAAAATAAAATCCATCTATCATCCCAACAGCATGCTTAACTAACTTGAACTAAATGCTTGGTAAACTAGAAACTTAAATATTGCACTTATATATTTTCGACTGTTAAAAACAAACAACCAAACACACAAAAGACAGAGAAAAGCCTCATCTACTTTTTTTTTCTTTTCATGTTGAATATATATTTGTTTCATTTCCAGTCATCCTGTTCATCACAGGAGAAGCTGCACCAGCTGCCCTTCCAGCCAACACCTGATGAACTGCACTTCCTCTCCAAGCACTTCTGCACTGAGAGCATCTCCGGGGAAGAATGCCGCAGAGCCACAACCATGCGACCCCGCTCACGCAGTCTCAGGTACTGAATTCTCTCTCGCGTGTCACAAATATGCATGGCATTGTTACTTTTTCTTCTCTGACTCTAGTCTGAAATATTTTTCAGCCCTGGAAGATCTCCGTCTTGTTATGACCATGAGATTATAATGATGAATCACGTCTACAAGGAGCGGTTTCCTAAGGTAAGGACTAACAATAGCTTTGCTGCAGCCCAGTGTGACCATTCACAGCCATGTGCCTCACCCAACATGCTCTCCCCCATCTCGCCACAGGCCACAGCTCAGATGGAGGAAAGAATTCAGGAGATCATCCGAAGCAACTCTCCAGAGAGCGTCCTCCCTTTGGCAGACGGAGTGCTCGGGTTTGCCCACCACCAGATAATCGAACTTGCCCGTGACTGCCTGGAAAAGAGCCGGCTCGGACTCGTCACCTCCAGCTACTTCTGCGAACTCACTGACAAGCTGGAGAGGCTTGTTCAAGAGGCGAGCACACATTTGAAAATCCAAGAAATGTGTTTGAAAGACCGTTATTCCTGCAGATACGTTTCATAAAGCTACATTAATTATGTGCTTTTTTTATTTTGAAGCTGTAGAACTAAGTTCAATTTATTCCTACAGTACATAAAGTACATAAATTAAATTTCCATAAGTAAAACATTTTTTAGCAAAAATGTCCTCCATAAGACGAAAAAGTAAAAAACTGTATAACCAAGTTAAATTTATTCCTACAGTACATAAATTGAATTTCCATAAATAAAAAAATCTTTAGCTAAAATGTCCTCCATAAGATGTAAAAGTAAAAAATTCTCATAATCTGTTGGTCCTGAATTAATTAATCACAAATTAGCTACTTACACATTAGTTATAAATATAAATTACCTTCAAACTAATTGTCTTTATTTGTCTTGCAGTAATCAAACTTTCATTGCTGCTGTCATGGTCATTTGGATGAAAATATATATGTAGAAAATAAAAGATTTAGGTAAAATCTTGTTTATCTTTACAGAGTCTTTATGGAGGGCAGCTGGATATGTTTTTCTAACCTAAGATCACTTGTTTTCGATGCTAATAGTACTATTAAAATCCACCCTGTAATTTTAATTCAAAAGTGATGTATGACAGAAATGAGGAGCTACTCTTTATCTGTGCCTTTGACCAATGGAATTGAATATGAAATTACTGATATTTTCTTACTACTTCTTTTGTCGCTTGTTGTGTAGTCCACAGAGAGGTCGGATAGCGAGGAGGTAAACTTCATCAGAGAGCTGGTGAAGAGGATCCTCATAGTGATCGCTCGTCCTGCTCGTCTGCTGGAATGTCTGGTACGTTTCACTAAACAGCGTCCAATAAAATGCCTTTCAAAGGTAAATTATTGTCAGAATTTCTAATCTCTTGGTCAGTACACTTTAAAAAAAATCTTAGAATTAATTATTTATTAGTGTCTGGCTTTCACTGGGACAGTTTGAAATACTGATGTGGCCCATACTGAGGCTTTGCCGAAATAGCAAGAAGAAGTAGAACAAATGCAACACAGCATGTCTGCACTTGTGTACATGCACATCTTTATTAATTCTCATCTATACATATGTATTTATAGGAGTTATCACTTCTGTTTTCTGTGAAATACTAAATGCGGCAAAACTGAAATGATTTTTTGAGCATGGTTAAGTCTTTATGATTGATGAGCTATTATTTTTGTGGAGACTTTAGATACTGTTCATTGCGGTATAGACAGTGGAGATTTCAGATGCTGTACATTGCGGTATATTGTTTTAAATATGTTTTTTCAGGAGTTTGACCCTGAGGAATTTTACCACCTTCTGGAGGCTGCTGAAGGACACGCTAAAGAGGGCCAGGGCATCAAAACGGACATCCCTCGTTACATCATCAGCCAGCTAGGACTCACACGAGATCCTTTAGAAGGTATGTTAAACTCTGCGTTCTGTCATTTATTTATACATTCCAGCATCTTTATCCCTCTGAAAGGTAGATGATACGAAGTGTTTCATGATGAGCTTGTAAAGGAATGAAATAACTGAGTTGTGGAGGGGAAAAGAACATAAAGCTACACTTGACAGACATCTTGTTCCAAGCAGTCCATCTTTTTAATGACCCTCTGTCTCTCCAGAATCAGTAACCAACAACATTCATTATGACTAATTAGAAAGGAATGGTCTCCCTGTAGACTGCACAGATCCACACAGACTGGCTCTTCTCTATACGTTTCCCCAAAGTGTTTGGTTTGCCAGTGCTTTGTGTGCCTGATCCGAACCTCCAAGGACGGACAGATGTTAAATGGCCGTCTAAATGTGTTTTCAACCCCCTGTGGACACACTAACACCCCCTTTGTGAAACTGCACACATGGACGATAACATTGTTGCACACACAATATAAAAGATGCAAGGCGGCCTCTAATCAGCTCTTGTTCTGGATTGGTGATTTTCAGAATGAGTGTTAGATCTGTTTGTGCTGGTAAATTTGATTTCTGCCCCATTTATTCTCAGTTCCTGTTATCTCAGAGTCAGCACCTGTGAGTTAATTGGTGAATAAAGTCTTAAAGTGCCCCATTTTTTTATTATGTTTAAAGGTTTCTGACTTTTCAGCATTTATGTTGTCTTCATTTGAATAACTGCACTGTTAGTCAACTTCACGTGATCATGAATGTTTGAAACTACAATGCTGTTTTTATTTACTTTCCTGTTTTTCTGTGCAGAAATTGCTCAGCTGACCAGCTGTGACAGCGGGATTGCGGAAACCCCAGAAACGGATGACTCTGTAAGGGTTTAGAAATGAATTTATTCGTTGCATGACATTTTACCCATCACCCAGGCAAAGCGACGCAAAAAATATTTGATCTTTTTTAATGTGTCTCCCTTAATGTCTTTAGTCTCAGAGCCTTGGAACAGCCTTGCGGTCCCGAAGGAAACCCTGTGAATTGGACTTTGAGATGACAAAACTCATCAGCAATGGTGCCTATGGGTAAGGTTTCTTATCTTTTTTTTTAATCATTTTTCTCTTTTTGTTACCAAAGAAAATTGGAATTCTTTCTAATGATCAACTATTCAGGCACAGTTGTGATATCCCTGCTAACTGGTAAACTTGTCTGTTTCTCAGAGCTGTTTATCTGGTTCGCCACAAGGAGACTAAGCAGAGGTTTGCTATGAAAAAGATCAACAAGCAGAATCTGATTTTGAGGAACCAGATACAACAAGCCTTTGTGGAGCGAGACATTCTCACCTTTGCTGAGAACCCCTTTGTGGTGTCCATGTACTGCTCCTTTGAGACACGACGGCACCTGTGCATGGTTATGGAGTATGTTGAAGGTCAGTGGCTGTCTGCTTTTGTGTCATGTGGTGCAGCTAAAAGCAGACTCCTTTGAACTATGCCCTCTTTTTTTCCCGCATTGCATACTTGTAATATCCCTCTTTTGATCTATACAGGAGGAGACTGTGCCACCCTTTTAAAGAATATGGGTCCACTGCCTGTGGATATGGCCAGGATGTATTTTGCAGAGACGGTACTGGCTCTGGAGTATCTGCACAACTACGGCATTGTCCACAGGGATCTCAAACCTGACAAGTGAGGCATCATACACTTTAAAAAGGCTTGGTCAGATTTTTTACATTAAAGGCAGCAGCCTATAGTAAAGAACCCACCTGTTCCTATCCCCTGCTTTTACAGTTTTCTGCACTGGTTAAAACGTTTTCCTTTCATTGCTTTGTTTTTCCCTTTAAACTCTTCTATGGCAAGATTGTTATTAGCAAATGTAATGCGTCATGTGTTTTGAAAAATAATATAGAATTTTTACAGTACAAAAAATCCTTTCGGTGTACAGTGACCTCTAAAAAAATTCTTAGTTTGACCGAGAACAAAAGTGAGCAAACAAACTGACCAAAAGTGACCGAATTTGAACATTCTGTCAGCGTTACTATATGCAGAACCAGGCTGCCTTGAAAAAAAAAAATCAACGGTATTTTAAACTTAAGTAAAGTAATAAGAAGCAGCTTCCTTTAATTTTTTTTTATTTAGATATTTATCATGTAGTCCATGTTCTCTGCTCTTTGTTTTTGCGGCCTGTACTGCATAAATGACATTTTTAGTTAAAATCCTTCCACAAAGACAGGAAAAGATCCACCTAACTCTGGATCTTTGTTAAGCTCTATGCACTGTTCAGATTTACTTTTGCTTTTGGCCCAGTTTGTTTTGGACTGAGACACAGCTACTCTACTTATACGCCCAGACGTTTCAGGAATTCAAATATTTTTATATTTTGCTCAGTTTGTCCAAATTCTTAATTTCCCTGAATTTAAACAGAAACATGAACTTTATAACAATTATCTAACCGTGCTAATTATTATCTAACCGTCCAGGCATGTGAATAATTCCAATCCTCCCCCTCTTTACAGTCTGCTGGTGACTTCAATGGGTCACATTAAACTTACTGACTTCGGACTTTCCAAAGTTGGGCTGATGAATATGACCACTAACCTGTATGAAGGACACATAGAGAAGGATGCAAGGGAGTTCTCTGATAAGCAGGTAATTGTTACTTTAAACAGGCTATGTGCAATAGGACAACATATTTTATATTAAACAATTTTTGTGGGGTTTTCTTCTTCTTTTTAGGTGTGTGGAACCCCAGAGTACATTGCCCCAGAGGTGATCCTAAGACAAGGCTATGGTAAGCCAGTGGACTGGTGGGCAATGGGCATCATCCTCTATGAGTTCCTTGTGGGCTGTGTGCCTTTTTTCGGAGACACACCGGAGGAGCTGTTTGGACAGGTCATCAGCGGTCAGTATTTACCCCCCACCACCCTTCTAATCACTTGAAACTGAATATCTATTTGGTAATTTGCAAGGATTGGGTTCTGGGTCAATTTGGTTAATTTTTTTTGTTATGCATTAATCTACTTGTTTGGATAAACAACTTGGAAAATGGAGAAAATCTGGAGGCAGCATCAGATGGAGCAAGAAGAGTTAATGTTTATGGTCAAATCAGACAGTTTCCTGCAGCCTCTGAACAGGAAGTCACAGAAACACTCACATCCCGTTGGATCTGATTATTACAATGTTATCAGACTCATACATCAGTTGTTTCGCTGTGGAGCGTTGTAAAATGCTATTTAGACAGTCTGTGAACATTATTTATTCTACATGAACTGTCACGTAAGCCACCATTGTATCCCTTGCAAACTGTACAGTAAATCAGCTGAGAGTATGTTTTCCTCTCAGACAATATGAATACATTTAAAACACAGAAGATCTCAAAATCAGACCATCAAGTCATCAAAGATGTGCAGTATTTCGGTAAATAGGTTTGCTAGAGCAAACTGGAGTTATAACGCTGAACATTTTAACAACATTTAAGATTTATTGTCTGAATTTGTTCTGCCTCTAACCAAACATTTCCATCAACACAAATGTTTCTCTGTAACAGAAAAAAGTCTGACGAGGTTATTGAAGCCATGTCCCTCAGCAGGTCCAAATCAACTTTTTATCATGCTGACAAATGAACTGAACTGAACTTTCCAAAATCCATCACTAGTGTCTGTTTTTCACAGGTACGATTGATTTAAAACAAACAAAAAAATTAATTAATCACAGCATTTTTCCCCCCTTGATTAAATTGCATCATGCTGAATTGAAAATGTGTTTAAATTTTACTGGGCTTTGAATATTTTCTGCTTCTGGAGGTGATTTGAGACAGGTTCCACAGCATCTGGTGTGAAACTGCTGTGCTCATCAGGAGAAATTCCCAGACCTCATTCAGATGTGAATTAACCATTTGCATAATGACCACATGGATTTCTTAGTTTATTGAAGACTGAGATTTCCCTGAGGACCAGTAGAAAAACAGATGGTAGTGAGTGGGTTTAGCTTAAATCAAGACCAAAGTGAAGTTGGAATATCATGGTGTTGTAACTGTGCCGCTCTGTGGTGAGCACAGAGAGAATCTTCATCATCAAACTGGAGACATTTTCCTGTCGGGGATGCAGCTCTGATGATTTGTGCATGGAACTGTCGGGTAACAATCTCCATGTGTGACATAGAAATGAATGGCATGCCATGACTGATTTGGTTTTCTCTCAATCAAACCACACCAAGGCTCTGAGAGGGATTGTTAATTAAAGAGGTCTTAACACGCTGAATGCATGCCACCGTGGCCTCAGGACACACGTACATATTCATAGCTTTTGCCAAAATTTGATTAAAATGGAGGACAAACGGCGCTCAAAGCTGACAATCAGTGTGACACAGACAGGATTTTCCCTTCTTATAACAGATTAAACATGAAGTCTTTCACTAAGAACCAGGCAACACAGAAATTGTCTTTATCATAGAAGTAAGATTTGCTGGAGGGGGGTGCTATGACGGTTTTTTACATTACCGTGTTTGCACAAAAAGTAGATTAGTCAGTTTGTCAAAATGCTTTCTGGAAAACCCAAACTACTTGATTGATGCACAACACTGATGTGCCACGTGTTTTGTTACTCAGAACCATCTGGAAAATCTTTAGTGAAACATTTACCATTTTACCTCATTTACCACTTCTGATTTGATTCTTTGGTAACATTGCTACTGAAAGAATATGCGTAACACTTTATTAGCCCCTAAAGAGATGAGTATAACAGTAAATTGGATGGATAATTGGGTTAGGAAAATAAACCAATACATTTAACTGCTATACTGTTCTTAGCTCCATGACTATGAAATAATAGTGCAAATATCTGAGATGACATTCATAGGTTAGTGGGTGATTCATAATGGTTTGATAACTGTGTGCGGCTGCATGGTTGTTTTTTTCTCTTTGTGTTTTTCTTGTGATAGACTGCCCAACTTCTCACCCAATGTCACTTTGAAATAACTCTCGGACAACTTTTGTAATTTTTAAACTGACCAAATGTGCTGTTTGTTTTCAGATGAGATCAACTGGCCTGAAGGAGAGGATGCTCCCCCTTCTGATTCTCAGGAGCTCATTACCTTGCTTCTGAGACAGAATCCTCTGGAAAGAATGGGAGCAGGTGAGACAACAGAAAGGGAAACAGCAAAAGAGACTTGAAAACCTACAGAGGCACAGCAGGCCAACATAAATTATGTGCAACATCAGCAACATTATTTTCCCCAAGTCACTGGGAAAGAAATTGAGGTCACTGAACAACAGAGCAGTTTATCCTGTGACCTACTGACCTCTTCCCTTTGATCAATTGCAATTATTTCTTTGCTGGTCCATGGATATAATTCCATGCATGATCAGACACTATCAGAGCATAAATATCCAGACTGTAAAAGTGACCATGACTGGACACAAAGGCCAGCCAGGTCCATGCACGTAGCCTTTTCAGTCAAGGGACAGCTGGGCCTCCTTATTCATCCTTACTTCTATTTCACAAGCGTCTCCTGCTATTTTACAAAAGGTCACAGGCAGGAAACTGTGCTGCATAATTTATGGTCATTGCTATTGCTTTGCCTTGCAGCCCCGAGGGAAACACAGCATAAGCATTTTTTCATCTCCTGTGTTCAACTTAACCATTGCGTGTCTAGTGATGTGTGCATGTGTTTTTTCCCCCCTATTTTTCTGCGTCCCACCTGTAGGCGGAGCTGCTGAGGTGAAGCAGCATCAGTTTTTCCACAGTCTGGACTGGAATGGCCTGCTAAGACAAAAAGCAGAGTTTATTCCGCAGTTGGAGTCTGAAGATGATACAAGCTACTTTGACAGTGAGTTACAAACACTGAAGGTTCTTCTATATCAACTATTACCTTAATTTTTTATTTCCTAAAGGTAGATTTTGTAATATTCATTTAAATGCACAAAACAGTGGATTTTAAAGAGTGATTTACTGTTGCGTCCATGCTGCCTTCAGCATGAGAAGATGACGAAGTAGCGCTGTCCAGGAATATAATTTTCTTTCATGACTTCAACCTTTGTCAATCAAGGTGGAGGACAGGCAGTCGATAAATAAGACTGTAAAACCAATGATGGTTGAAGCTCTTGACAAGCAGCCACTGGAGAGATGGAAGATGAGCGACATGTATTTTTTAACATGAATTTTCAGCACAGAATCCTTAACTCTTGACCATAGCACTTATCCTTATCCGAAACCTTATCCACTTCTCTATGTACTTGAAACTTGGTAGGCTGGTAGGTTTTTTGGACAACCTTGCTGACCACAAAGAAAACTGCACTGAGCGCATTCCTTCAATTTGGCAGGAGCAGTAACCTGTAATCACCGAATGCAATGAAAAGCAAGTGAAACATAAATCTCTCTCTCTTTCCAGCTCGCTCGGAGAGATATCATCACCTGGAAACTGAGGAAGAGGATACAAACGATGAAGACTTCAATGTAGAGCTACGGCAGTTCTCCTCCTGTTCTCACAGATTTTCTAAGGTGATTCCCACTCCCTCTGTTCCCAGGTTAATACAAATACATTACTGATGTAAATAAGACAATACCCCCCTCCCCCATCTGTCCCCATTACCCTCTCATGGGAAAGGAAGAATCGCCTTTCTTGTTTTATATGGAAATGTGTCCAGAAAAGAAAGTTTACTTTGCATACGTTTTCTGCTGGCACATCAGATCTGCTTTTCCCCCCCCCTCTAACGTGTGACATCATATGCAGTCAAACCAAACAAGCTGGGAGTCATTGTTGTGCTGCATTGCAGCAATCTCCCCGCTCACATCAGAACGAAACATTACAGAAGCAGCAGGGTGTTTCAGTGGATGTATTGAGCTACACTGAATCTTTCCCTCGGCTTCACTGGCTCCTCGTGCTTGTGAGACATGATGAGGTTGCACAGAACAGACGGCTTATGTGATATTCACAGGTCACGGTGTTTGTCTGCCACTGTGTACTCCCCGCAGAATATAGTGTGATCGATGTTTCACAAACAGTAATTTGGCGTCTTTTGCCTGCATAAAGTGAATGATTGTTGCTGTGTGGTTTTCAGGTTTATAGCAGCCTAGATTTGTCCCGTGGACACCTGGAAGAGAAGGGAGAGGCAGAGGAGAAGAAGAGTGAGAGCCCACTGACTGTGGACTCTCTCAGCTGGACGCCAGACTTTGCTGAAATGTACAAACATCTTCAGCTTTTTTCTTCAAAATTCCAGCACCACTTAAAAGCGAATGAATCCAAACATGTTTTGGCTTTTACTCGATCTGTTCACCTAACAAGAACTCCTCGTCTCTTCAATTCAGGTCTTCGCTGTCCCACTCGACAGACACGGACAGCATGATTCAGGGCTCTCGTCCAAATCTGCTGCCAAAGTTTGCCATCTCAGCTGAGAGCGAAGGGGAGGACACCTCAGGCCTGGGTGACCCCAGCAAGGCCTCCTTCTCTATCGGAGAGCTGCCACAGGATGAACCTGATGTTGCCACTCCTGGAAGCACTCACAGTGGAGCCACACTCTCTGGTACGACTCGCAGTGTCAGGAATTACAGCATATGCTGCCAAAGTTCCCGTGCTTGAATAAAGTTTAAAAGAATCAATATGATGATGAAACTGAAGAGTAAAACTTCTTCTATTTATACTAGTCAGCAGCTTACAATACGAGCCACCTTATTACTCTTGAAAAACCCCTGGAAAAAATTGGATTTTTGACAGAAATTTAATTATTTTTACTATTTCTATGAACATGATGCACATGAATATGTTTCTCTTCTTTCCTTACGAAAAAAGGTTCTTTTTTTTTGCCCCATTGCATCTCCGGCATTAACTACTGTATAACTCTGCACTCGTCCTTTGTAATAATTAGGAAGTTTCTCAGAACACCTCGACCTGCTGACACCCCGAGGCGAAGGTGTGGAAAGCCCGGACAACACCAGTCATGGCTCTACAGACCAGGGGCCTCAAACCACTTTGTTGCGGCCTGACAGTGCAGAGAAGAGCAGGGCTTTGGCAAAAGTCCCAAAGTCCGTGTCAGCTGGAAACCTTTCCCTTATGATCCCTGGGGGTAAGTAGAGAAACCACAGGCATTCACAATGAGAGCATCGTATGATGTTGCTTTACAAGGCGTTCTCCTTGAAAGTGTGTACGATATAATAGATCAAGATTTGAATTAATAGCAGCGAGACAAGAGCGCACCATGAAAAATTGTTCCAGCGCGACACCTGCTGTGAGCTTCATTTTACAGCGCGACTGCCAAGTCCAAGCAATAACAAACACACTCAATCAGGGCCTGAGCCTTAGCTCTTCACGGCCAGGAGAGAAAATCCCATTAGCTACATCTGACAGGCTTCACAGTAGCACCCTCAGTACCCTCTTCAGGGCCAGTTGGAATCTGATTTAATAAAAGAATCTACTCAGGTGGTGATTGTCTCTTATTTCTACAGATATCTCGGGGGCGTCTCCGCTGGCCAGCCCTCTCTCTCCTTACTCCCTTTCGTCAGACCCATCCTCAAGAGACTCCTCACCAAGCAGAGACTTCTTAAATTCTACCACTAACCTGCGACAGCCTGTCATCATTCATAGCTCTGGAAAGAAATTTGGCTTCACGCTGAGGGCAATCCGGGTGTATGCTTGTTACAGTGATATTTACACTGTCTATCACATGGTCTGGGTAAGAGCCATTTCACTCTGTATGACAAATTAGTCAGTAAATTGTTGGGATTTATAACTTTCTCATAGCTTTAGGGGCTCTTGAGACAGCTGTTTAAAGCTATTTTGATGTCAAAATAATTTATTTAAGAATAAGGTCCACATATTAGAAACCTGTTGAGGTATTTGACTTTCCCCCCCTTATTCAAGATGAATTATGGGAGTTGTTGATCTTTCTCTGGCTCCAAAGCTAAAAAGTAAAGTGCAATGTTTTATTGTTAGAAGCAAATTAATTTCCTGGAGCTGCTTCTTCTACAATCAAAACCAAAGTCCAAACAGTTACACTGGTAGGAATAATGTAAAATGAGGTATTTTACCTTTGAGTTTTTTTAAATATACCTGTGCAGTGTCTTTTTAAGACAATAATCAGTGAATATTAGATATTAGTGATAAGGATTCCCTTATCATATTAATTGTTCATTGTAACTGTCCTGACAGTACAGAGGAAATATGCTCTCTCTGGCTCCCCTTAGTGTTTCTAATTGCTTTTGCAAGAACCAAATCCGGTCTAATGAAAATGGCCAATTAGAGCAAGGGCAGATCTTTAATCTACTCAACACAATCATTGAATCATCTCACACTGGTTCATTATATCTTAAAAAAGAAGAAAACAAAAAGAAAAGACCTTTATAAATCTTCAAAACTTTCAGCTGAGGACATTTCTATCATTAGATTAAAATACAAACTGTTTTCTTCGTTATATCCCATTAGAAGATGTGTGGAAGCAGTTAAATACTTTTCAGAATGAATGAAACGGAGAGTATAAAAGCCTTTGTTTTGTCCACTATTCAGAGTGTAGAAGATGGCGGGCCTGCTTTTAAAGCAGGACTCAAAGCTGGAGACCTTATAACTCATGTGAACGGAGAACCGGTTCATGGTCTTGTCCACACTGAAGTGGTGGAACTCCTACTTAAGGTAATTACTTTTATCGTGTATTTCAAATTTTCTGCTCTCTGTGTAACAATTATATTTGTATGTTTGGTTAAATTTATAATTTGTTTTTAAATTAGTGAAATGTTCCATTTTGTGAAACGAACACCACTGAAATGGGACTGTGTACGAGAAAATGTGTTGGTGTCAGAATACACACCAACGTTGTAGAAACTTATGTGTTGATATTAAGCTAACAGTGCTAAACAAACTGTTTTAACACTGTTCTGCACTATTCCGGAGCTTAAATTAAGTAAAAAACTCCCCAAATGAAGTAAAAGACCACTTAATATTCCTGTCTAGCTTTTATTTCGAACTTTTAAGGAGTCATTCAAACCACGTTGCCAACTACTGAAGTAGGCTAGTACATTTTTATTGCCAACATTGATAGACATATTTATATATGATATACATTATATATTTATTTGATTTTTTATTTACTCTTTAGAGTGGTAGCAAAGTGGCCATCTCTACAACACCTTTTGAAAACACTTCGATAAAAACTGGTCCAGCCCGGAGGAACAGCTATAAGAGCAAGATGGTGAGATGCGGCAAAAAGCCCAAGAAGGAGAAAACACCAGAAAGGTACAAACCTCATACATAAACAAATGTGTCATTCATTTGAACATTCTTGTAAGAAACCGGGAAAATGTGAAAACAAAATTGAAAAAGGTCTGGATACCATTTCTGGAGCCACTTCCTGTGGTTTAAGAAAATATATTACTCTGTTCCAGGAGTGTCAAATGTTTTGGTCTGCATCAAGTAAACACAATAGATTAATGACACTGAGGGAGCATTTGAATGATTATTGTGAAAGAATATGAAAATACGCATTTTTATATGGAAATGACTGCTTTATTCATAAATAAGAATTTTACACAATGTTTTCTTTCTAACTCTTTTCCATCACTTTGTTCTGCAGGCGGCGCTCTCTTTTCAGGCGTTTTGCCATGCAGCCTTCTCCTCTCCTTCACACGAGCCGCAGTTTCTCCTCCCTAAACCACTCTCTGTCATCTGGTGAGAGTCTCCCCGGCTCCCCTACTCACAGTCTCTCCCCTCGTTCCCCCACTGCCGCAATCCGTCCCGCTCCAGATTTCACCCAGTCAGGTGGAGATTTTATCTCATTGTGATAAAATCTTGAATGGCACTCAGATCGTATTTCATGGTACTCTTCAGCAACCTGTACCCATTGTGTTTTGTGCTTCTTAATTCCAGGTGGCAACTCCTCCCAGAGCAGCTCACCCAGCTCCAGTGCTCCAAACTCTCCTGCAGGCTCAGGCCACATCCGTCCCAGCACTTTGCACGGCCTCGGCCACAAGCTGCCGGGTCAGAGGCTCCGACAGGGGCGTCGCAAGTCCGCCAGCAGCATTCCCCTCTCTCCACTGGCTCGCACACCATCACCGACCCCTCAGCCAACGTCTCCCCAGCGCTCTCCCTCTCCTCTTCTTAGTGGACATTCAGTAGCACTTTCTAAGACAACCCCAAACTTCCCAGCCAAGATACACTCTCCACCCACCATTGTGCGCCACATTGTCTGCCCCAAAAACGCCGAGCCTCCTCGGTCGCCCCTCCTCAAGCGTGTCCAGTCCGAGGAGAAGCTTTCCCCTTCCTATTCAGGGGAGAAGAAGCACTTGTGTCCCAGAAAGCACAGCTTAGAGGTCACCCAAGAGGAAGAGCAGGATGAGGAGGTGAAGGCTGCTGAGTGGGATCACGTTGTCCGGCAGAGCTCGGACGAAACTGCCGGTGAGGTGCTGGCTATTACCCGTGTGAGGCCTGTTGAGCAAGGCTGCTTAAAGAGGCCGGCCAGCCGTAAGATGGGCCGGCAGGAGTCTGTGGAGGAGCTTGACAAAGAAAAACTGAAGTCGAAGATGGTGGCAAAGAGGCAGGACTGGTCAGAGAGGAGGGAGTCTCTGCAGAAACAAGACGCTCTGCTTGAATCTGACTCCTTTCAGCTACATGGCGATGAGAGGGATGAAGGGCTTTTTGTGCGCAACCAAAACAAAACCCAGAGCAGCACGGACCCTGGCCTGTTGGACTCTAAAGCTGCAAGCTCAACCCTCAAAGATGTTCTGTTAAAGAAACTGTCCACACGCGTCTCTGAGGGCATCGTTGAGGCTTCCGGTTGCAGCTGTGAAAGCGAAGGGGCCCCTCGAACAGCCCAGTGCTCCATCCACCCCGAGAGGCAGCACTGTCGACAGGCTAAAGACGCTCTGAAGTCTGACAGACTGGACTTCAAGGCTCCCAACATGGAGTTTACCAGGAAGAGGCTGTCATTTGAAGAACGAGATGACTGCATGTGCCGGCTGACGTCTGGCATTCACGAGAACCTACACCTGGGCTCTATGAGGTCTAAGAGTCTGCAGCTGGACACAGCCATGACTCATGACCACATGAAGGCAAGCCTTCACTCAAACCATGATGGTCTGGCCTCCAAGCTTTTCTTAGGGAGAGGGGAGAGTGCTGTGGAAAAACTCCATCTCATTTCCTCTACAGAGTCTCCTCTAAGAAAGACATCATCTGACTATAAGCTAGAGGGCCGTAACGTCTCCTCTCTGAAGCCTCTTGAAGGGACCCTAGATATTGGTTTGCTTTCAGGACCCAGAGTCTCCAAAACAGAAAACAGTTCACCTAAAGTAACAGACAACACTAGCAATGCTGTTTCTTTGAGTCCTTCAACTCGGCTTCAAAGCCCAACTGAGAGACAGAAAACCATCCCCCAGCTGAAAGTCACAGACAAAGTAAAAAGCCCTCTGACTCGTTTGCCAAGCCCTGAAGCTATTTCTCCTTTAAGTAGTGCTGTTGTCGCCAAGGAGCAGTCAAATAATGCAGCTGGAGAAATAAAAAGTGGTGAAAAAGCACAGGACAGACCTGGAAAATCATTAAAGGCTTCGACCTGTGGTGTCAAACAGGAGGGCCGGACTAGTGTGAAGGCCTCCTCTCCGCTGGCTCATGACCACCGAGGCCCCCGGCACACCTCCCACTTCTCCTCCTGTGGAAAAACACCATCCATACGGGAAGTGAGCAATGAAGATCAGGAGGACGAAGTGGAGCTGCAGGAAGTCACACCACAAACTGCATCCCAAAGTACTGGCTGCTCTGAAACAGAGGCGTCTTTGACTTCAGCAACGCTGGAGTCAGACATTAAAACTCCTACACGAGGGAAGAGTCCAGCTACATCTGGCAGTGAGCTATTACCTGGTCCTCTGAGGCAGAATGCAAACTCCGGTTTGGATACAGGTCAGCTTCAGAACTGTGGAAAAAACCTAAGTGCTGCACAAAGCTCAACCATGACCTCTGTTTCAAAGTTGGTACAGAACGTCTCTGCTTCTGCAAAGGTTCCAGAGAATGTGCTTTCTAAACAAATTGTTCTAAACATCTGTTCTTCAAATACACAGCCACAAGTTTCTGTCACAGTGTCAGCATTTGGTTCTGAATGTGAAAATAAATCCAGCAGTTTAAAATCAGAGGGCAGCTGTGAAACATCTGCTGGTGCAAATGCTGTGCAATGCAACAACTCGGCTGTAAAAGTGACAGAAATCCACCCATGCATTGTTAAACTGGAGCAAAGGAGGGATGCTGGTACAACAAAGCCAGACACCTCACTGCATACAGCAACAAAGGACAAACTGAATGTGAACAAAAAGAATAGCACTGTGGCTGCTGGTGCAGCAGAGGACACACACCAGCAAAAAGACGTTCCCATTTTACCAAAGAGCACAGGCAGCGTGAAGGATTTAGAACAGCTGTCCAAAAAACATCCAGCTGAAAAAGCACAACATAAATCTTCTGATTCCGTATTTAAAAAAGAAGATACTGTTGTCAGGGCAAAAGAAAACACTGTGGTCCCCCACGCCAAACTGAAAGGCTTGGTTTCGGCAACTACAAATGAAAATCTGTCGAGTCCCAAAAGTAAGTCCAAGCCTGACCTCCAAGCTGCACCACCCACATCTGTAAAGGAGACTAAAGCAGCTGAGGTGAAGTCGAACAGCACAGCCTCCACTGTCCAGGCTGCTAAGTGCAATTCAAACTCGAAACAGAGAGATTTATCTGGAGAATCTGCGACTGAAACTTTCAATTTGAAAGCAACCCACGACACTAAACTGAAAGAAACCCCAGCAATGTCCAGAACTGACATGAAGAAGGAGGTATGTGTGCAGCAGAAGCAGTCACTCACTTCCAGTGATGTAAAGCAAAGAGAGACTCGCACCAGAAGTCCTCCCGCAGTAAAAGACAACGCAGACCCAAAGTCAAAAACTCTTCAGCCCAAAACCACACCGTCCACACCGTCCACCCTAAAGCATGCCACAGCCCCAACACCCGGTAGTAAACAACTTCTTGAGGCCAAACCTAAGGACCACACACCCAAAACCCAAGATCGTGACTCCAAGCCGAAAGACGTCATCTCACCTCTCCCCGCACCTCAGCTTCAGCAGCTCAGGAAGGAGCAGCCCTCAGAGGCTTCTCCTCCATCTGATCCTCCGCCAGCGAGGAGAGAAGCAACCCCACCGAGCAGTGCAGCCACCTCGGGCAGGGTATCCAGCTGTGAGCCTGTGGTCAAGGCATCAAAGGAGAGCCCCAAGTCTGACACACTCAAAGTGGACAGTCACAAGACCCCAGATACCCGAATTACCACACCCGACAAGCAGGCGCCCCCCGGCCGGAAGGAGCAGGCTGACAAGAAGAAGAAAGAAACAGTTCAAGAGGTCACATCTGCACAGAAAAACTCAAAAAGAGACTCGTCCAGGGCCTCTCCTTCTGCACTCAGAGACTCCTCAGACAAAGACAGTAGCAGGTGTAAACAGCAGAAGGAGTCACCACGAAGTTCCACCAACAGAAAATGAAATCAGTAGCCAACAGAGTCCCTTCAGAGGATCCAGCTGCAACTAGATTGCAGAGAGGATTTGTTCAAGCATCATCATGCCATTTTATTTTTGGTTTGTTTTAGGACCAGGCAGGCTGTTACATGCTGATGTAGGTGTGTGTGTGTGTGTGTGTGTGTGTTTTCTTGGTCTGAATGTGAGCAACTGTTTGCTGATAATATTTGAAGTCATTATTTTACCCTCGAATCCAGTGAATGTTTGGAAATGTGTGTCTATCATTAAATGCTTTGTGCAATCAGTCTGTCGATGGCAGTGGGCGGAGCCTTCCAGAGACTGCGATGTGCTGAAGAATCAGTGCCATAAAAGATTTTTGAATTGCACTCTTGCCTCTGAGCCGGGATGACCTGATGCCGAGGTGTTTTAATGCAGTAGACCGCCCGATTTGGCTCAGCAGTATAGCAGCTGTTGGATTGTCTCCACTCAGTGTGATGTGGTCGTTTTTTGCGTTGGGTTTTGTGCAGTGGTACACAGAGGGAATGCACGACAACTTAAATTACAGAATCATGTTCCAGTTCTAATTCATGAATTAGTGAAGGGGCCTTAGAATTAGTGGGAAATAAAACGTCTTGCTGTTCTTTGCAAGATATGGTGTTTATTCACATTCCTCTGACATCTGTACATATATTTTTGATTTTTATGCAATATGGTGTAAATATGACATTGTAAAACAGGGAAATATGGGCTTACATGATTGTCATTTGTATTATATGTAAACATTTTGCAGTGTCATGTTTGTATGCTTAATATTAAGATGAAAAGCTTGATTACTGTGTGGTCTAAGGTGAGCTACTGTGATGTTTTCTCATCAGAAGTATCCTCCTCTTTGTGATTTCTAACATGTTTTCACATGTTCCAAATTGTCTTGAAGAGAGAGCAGAGAGGGCACAAGAGGCTAAGTGGGCTATTTAAAAAAATGTAGCATTATAAGACAAAACTGTGAGGGTTTTAAGCATTTTCCAAGAATGTTTTTGTTGTTGACCTGTTTGCTGGGTAACTGCAGTTTGAAGAATGAAAAATCTTGTTTGATTATTAAAAATGAACCAGTACTTTGTATGCCACCGACTACCGCAGTAGAATTTGGAAATCTGTGAGTGACATTCAACAGATACAAGCTCAATCCTGCAAGAAATATGCGATCTAAATGGGTTCATGTTCTAGTACATAAAGCGCTTCACTGTCTGGGTGTCTGTGCAGTTTCCAGTCACGTGTCAGTGTGTGGGACAAGCAGGCTTGAAGCTTCACCTGGGCAAAGCTTTAACGAGGAATCCTGAGTATTTGCATTGCATTGTTCACCCATGACGTAAATGTAATTTTGGTGTGCAAATACTTGGTACTAGACCTGTAGGCTGTCATGTATCCTCAATCACTTTCAGCCAATTAAACACATTTTTTACTATAGTTGCCTTTACTTTGCAAATTTTAATGACCTCTACAAAGTAGCCTAGAAATCTAGAGTCAGCACGACTTTCTCTGTTAAGGAGGCTTTATAAAAAAAATGTAAAAAAAGGTCATCTCATCTTCTACATATATACAAACAATTCAATTGATACATTGTATAACTAAATGTTCCAAGCACTCTAAGGATTGACAGCAGAGATTTTAATGTTAAACGAATCTGATGTTTACCTGCATTAGATGATGTAAATGTATTGTCAGAGAACAAACGCACCTTAATATTTACTGATATTCAGTCTGGATTCTAAGCAACAAAGAAATTAGGAGCTGAAAGTGGTCTCGACATTCATTTTCATCTTATAAACCCCCCCTCGACAACTTTATTTTTCTCTACGTAGTGAAAGACAGTTTAATCCTCGAAGCACATTCAATGTTTGTTTACAACACATCATGGATGTATATTTTGTATATTGTTAATTTGCCAAATCTGTTCAGTGTCTGAGACGATGTTGCTTATAGCCGTGTGTGACTTTACTCCCTTTGCCACCATGTTATTTGTTTGTGCAGTATTGGTGTTTTTCATATGTCCGGTTCCTCTTTGTTGGCTTGTCTTTTCAGTTTCCTTTTCCTTCTTCCTCTGAGTAAAACTAGTATTAGATAAACTCCGTCACAGTGGTTTGTCTTATAGAATATGTGCAATAAAAGTGTTTTGAGTTTTGTATTTTGCTCAAGGAAAGCTCTATGGATGTCATAGATGTTGTATATTAACAGATATTTATACTTCTAATGTTGCGTAATAATGAAAATAAAATGGAATAATAAATTGTTCTCTTTGTATTTTATGGGTCAACAAATCTCATAAAACATATTTTACTAATTGCATATATCGAATCTGATTTTTGTTTGGTAATTTGGTACCATATCAGCTGATGTTAGGAATATCTTCTGAAATCTGTGTATAACAGGAATATGTAGCTCAGCAAATTCAAAGCATCTGAACACATCCTGAGCTGCTGAGCATCTCTGAAAGAGGTCTCCAGTAAACCGTATGTGTGATGTAGTACCAACAGGTGGCAGTGTCTCCCTACCCTCCCTCCTCTTCTGTTATGCAACCTCCACTTTGTGGAGTTACATAGGAATAATAAAGTGCAATGTACAGAAACACTCTACAGATTCGATCGACTCTGATAACACAGCATGTTAACACCTGCTTTCTTTACTCAGATGTTTTGAAAAAAATCAGCAGTTATACAAATGAGTGGGAGTGAAATTCTAGATGGGATCTGTGGGAACATGAATATTAATGAGGAAGCCCCACATGACACACTGTGTTCTTATGTCTTATGCAGAAACAAGTCACAGATGAGCTTATTTACATTCAAGATTAAGAGTGATAGTGGATCAGTGTCCACACAGACAGACTTGGAAAATATAGTTGAAATATTAAATGAAAGTATGAATTCAAATAAAAATACTTTTGGGAGGAAGAAAATGCTGCAGCAGCTCCCACTGAGCAATGAAGGAACATTATGGTTACCACTTTATTAACAGTAATTACACTATTCAACTTTATCTCACGTCCAGCAGGGAACTATTTCCTCTCTTCAAGTGTTTTCTCACAAAAATTTTTCATCATGTCTAAATTAAAGCAGTAAAAACATTAATTTCCCCCCTGAAGATATTCCAGACAGACAGTGAGAAACAGACATCTATATGTGTTCCTATAAAACAAGCCCTTATAATGTGTGTGTAGGGTTTACTGCTGTTTGTCATCAGTGTAATGCTGGTGATGTTACCTTCTGCGGGTCGGCCATTCAGTAGAAAATTTCAACAGGCTTTAATTAAATGTACCGTCATTGTTGCATCAGAGAGGAAAAGCTGGTTGGCCCTTGATTTATCAAAGCTGATCCATATCAGTGATGGGACTTTGCAATATTCTTTGTTATCAATACCGTGCAGACTTGCCAGATATGGAGGGGGGGGGGGTGGATGAACAGATGTACAAACAAATGTACTTTATGAAGAGTAAAGACAGCTTGTACAAGGAATAAACCAAAACATTATTTTTTAATGTTGATCGGGTTTTGTGATTGCTGTCCTGAGTTCTTGAGTTTAATCTTAGCTGTAAACACCACACAACTTGGCTTCACAGAAGATCAAAGCCACTGCAGAAACATGTTTCAAGCTCTCCCGAATATATAACAAATGAAGGAAAAAACTATTATCAGATGAAAGTGGAACTTTTTGGTGTATCGAGGAAAATGCCACATGTGGTCAATTCTCCCAGCAGAGCTGGAGCAGAGCGTGGGAAATTTGGGTCGAGTTGAAGGAATGATGGATGATTGTAAATGCAGGCAAATTCTTGAGAAAAAACAGTTTAGACCAGTACAGAAGTTCACCTTTTAGCATGACCTCAGACACACGGCTTGTGCACGACTCCTGGACTTTAAGGAGACACCAGAAGACACTTACAAGAACAGCAGCATCCCTTTCTATCTTTAGGAAACTCTTAAAGACCAACCCCTTCCAAGAGCATCTCTTATCCTAACTCTTCCCCATACCTCTGTACCCCTCTACTACTTTTTCTGCCCTTCTCTCTCTCTCTCTTTGCTGCCACCACTGGCTCTGACTGGGGATTTTCCTCTAGAGAACAGACTGTCATATTGATGATAACTGTAAAATTGTGTCTACTTTGTAAGTCGCTTTGGATAAAAGCGTCTGCTAAATGCATAAACTTAAACATAAACACCAATCCAGGGTCATGAAACGTTCTTCCAGGCCATATCCAGGCCTGAATAAAATTGAGAACCTCTGGTATGATGTTTCATCCTCACTTTTTTTTTGTCTTAATCCGCCCAAAAAATATCAAATTATCGTCATTCAAGGTTGTGAGAAAACAAAATGTAAAAAAAATTATTTGCCACCAATTTACCAATGAACGTCTTTCCGCTGCCTTGTAGGAGCAGTTTAAAAGCTCCTGCTTTTACAGCTGTCGCCACCGAAGTAATAATGGACCAAGAGCTTCTGCTTGGTGACGTAGAAACCTAGTTTTAAAAGAAATCATGGCTCTCGGGACATTGTGACTGGCGGCTTGTTGCCCAGCAGTCACATGAATTTCTGCGAGACGATAATTGTTCCACCGTTGAACTCTTCCGAGCACACTGGCCACAAACACTGGACCTTAACAGAGCATCGTTGTCCGAGCTCCGAGCAAGTTATGTCTCATAAACTTCAGTGCTGGCAAAAGTTTCTGTGAAATAGAACATTTTAAAAAAGTAATTCCTTATAAAGAGGCACAACTACACAACCAGACAGCAATGACACGAACCTTAAATAGGCTTTCAGGCTCACAGGCAGTAGCAAAGTATGGCTTACTGAAGCCAATATGTTTCCTGACAATAGCTTGTGGTTTTGGAATTGAATTCTGGCCAAACATTTCTCCACGTGCACAGTTTCCAGGACCTGCATGCAAAATTCATTCAAATCTGACATGTCTATATTACTCATATTGTTATAGATGCATGCAAACAAAAACAAAAAAAAACTGAAAAAGGGACTCCACATTTTTATAGGCACCCTCAAGAAGCTCACAAATAACTTTGAAAATCTTTTTTTAACTTTATATAACAGCAAAGTGCCTGTTGGTCTACAAACCAAACAGCTAAACCTCTTGGGTCATTAAATGGGAAAGTCACAAAAGTCTACAGGCTTCCTCCTTTGGGGATAACCAGATTTGACAACTATGCTTCTCTTTATTTCCCCCCGAATAAAACCTACTGATTCCCCAGCTTGCCTCGACAACGAAAGGCAAATGAGAATCATATGAACGCGCGTAATGAAAACAGTGGTGAGAAGACTGCCTGTTCCTGTGCACACGCAATCTGAGACACATAGATAAATCCATTCTGGCCTGTATTAACTCCTCTGCTGGAATTTGTTCGAGTACATTCTGTGACTTGGGGAGAAGCCAAAACTCCAGCCCTGCTCTCATATCTCATGTTGCAACTAATGGCTTCTGGCCGAGCTGGAGTCCTATAAGCCACTGGGCCATAGCGCACACGGGGAGGAACGGGCTCATCGTGTAGGAGTAGACACGCTCTCACGTTAGGGAGAATGAAAAGAGGACAGCTTCCGTTTGGGAACAGACAGCAGTCTTCACAGTTTCCGTTGCACTGAAACTAAATGAAACGCTTTATTTGCATTTTATCACGATGATGCAAAACAAAATATCAACCGAAATAATTCAGACGCTTTCTGTCCCTTCTCGCTGTACAGAAAACCATGTGGTATGATCTCAATCCAAACCAGTCTGTCTTATATGTCCTATTTCCTCCTTTAATGCATTTTATGCCGTTTTCTCTGCAGAGTTACAGGAATGATGCAATGTAGACACAAGGAAAAGTGAGGGTTTGTGACTGTGGGTGGCGCCTGGTTGAGTGTGAGTGAGCAAACACTGAAGTCACATTATGGAGGTTACTGGGAGGGTGGAGTGAAAATAAAAGAACATTATTTTAAGAATTCACGGAAGTGTTTCTGTCACAACATTTCAATAAATAAACAGTTAAGGGTTTGGAATGGATCCCGTGTCCTAAAAAACTCCAATTGCACAAACAAGGCGTCTCCTTGTGTGGCAAAATACAAAGGATGCAATAACTAAAACCTTTTGTGGCCAGTGTTGTTGTAACTAAACAAAAGCTGGGACTGGATGCTTTTTGGCAGCATGGTATTTTGGTTCTGATTCCCGTGTCAATGTTAGCCATGGTCAGCCTGCCAACTCTTCCAGTTCAGATTCATTCCAGTTTCGATAAAATATGGACCTGTGCCTTTTTTTTGTCAAAAAAGAATCATAGGCCTAAAAATAACTGTTAGTTCTATCTTTTTAAAGGACTGACTTTTGGATTCACACAGTTTGGCTCTGCGTGGGTTGGTTGAGCCATCACTGTTGCTTAGTCTAGTTTTTCATAAAAGGTTTCCACTTTGTTTTAAAAAAATTAAATTTACTCCATGAGGCTTTCAAAAACGCCTTATGGTTCTATGCTTAACAAAGAACAAGAACTTTAAATTGCAGGTGACTAATCTCTTTCTAAAATCAGGTCACATTATCAGATTTTTTAAATAAAAGCAACACTATTTGTTGTACATATTTACTAATAACCCCAAAAATGTTTGGAGTTGGGATGGTGGGATTCTGTACAAATTTCCTTGCAAACAGAGGGTGATCAGATCCCATATTTTTCCAACTCACAGTGTGGTAACACAAGTCTGTCACTGCTTGACTTAGAAAGTAGCTAGCTAAGGAAAATTTAATTGATTTAATGATTTTTTTTTAATACACTGGAGTGCATTTGTTTTCTAAATTCATAGCGAAATCATGCACCCAATAACAATAAATATCTGCAAATACAAGAGACTGCAGAGAGAACTTTTGGCTACACAAAAGTTTCTTCACAAGACTTTTTTTTTAATAAGTCAAACCAACTGTAACTCCGCCCACATTTCGTAAATATTTCAGAAGGAACAATTAATAAGGGATGGAAAACATTCTCGTCTCTCCTACCAAAACTGCAGATTTAACAGCACGTACTCACAGCCAAATGTCATAAGGGCCGGTACAACAAATCGAAATGAAATGCTCAGACTTAGCAATCTTCTAGATGCTTTATTGATCCTGATTAGGTGTGAGTCTGGTGCTAAAAAGCCAGCTCATTGCACAGCTGATTGATAATCCCTCTCCTTGCCGCAGAGCCCATGAGTGCAAAAGGTCAAGCAGAGTCCCAAGCTGACAGTCAGTGGTTAAAAAGAAATGAAGCAGATGAAGAGGACGATGGGGGAGGAGAAGATCCCTTCAGCAGACACAGAACCGAGGTCTGGGCTAAGATGAGTGACATGACCCCAGTGTGGTCCCACACCGAGCGCATTATTGAGCGTCTGAGAGGGAGTTAAAGTCCAGGGCTTAGCCCAGATCAGGCTCTGAGTCCCAGCCCCAGGAAACACAGGGCAGGGGTGTGAGCCTCTGTTATAGAAGCATTAAGACAAACTAAAGGAGACGCTTCAGGCGTTCTCAAATAAAGCAGTACCTGAACCTTTAACAAACAATATCTAATGTGTCATCTGCTTGGTCTAACACTTTCTGATCCCTTTAGAGAATTTGTGTTCTCAAGCATAGCTTTTTTATTTAGTAATAATGTAAAAATAATTTTTACTCAGTGGTTTCTTCTACATCCCGCCATTTGTATCTCTATTGAATGTTTTGTACTGTGTACTTTTGTACCCATTTCATAGGGATTTGTTTGTTTTTGAGGGTTTATCTGCAAAAGTAAACCACAACTGTCCTTTTGAATGGTGAACTTGATGGGCGAGTTTAATGTTTGTGTGGTCAAATGTTTGGAAACATGGCAACTGTTCTGTTCAGATCGTTGCTGGAACTTGACTTTGGACATTGGACCGTACAACCTGATTCAACATGATTAAGGGGCCGAAATGGAGTTGCCAGATCCGGAGGTAAAAGGTGCATTATGTATTAATGCACAAACGGGCCTGTGATAAACAAAATGACCTGTTTAAACTGAATATATTACATTCACTAACCCTGTACGATCTGATGCTTTGAATTACAATGGAGAAGACAAAACTTATTAAGCTTGGGGCAAAAACATAAGCAATGTCTCAAACTCATTGTGATGAAGTACAAAATGTGCAATAAGTTAAAAAAAGAAAAAGACAAACCAGTTTAGTCTGCATGCTGTTGACTTTATTTAGGACCTGCTATGTGAAGTGAAAAAGCCCAAATGAGCATTATGTAAACACATTCCCTGCACGCACAGCCACAGCTGGCTGAACTTGCGTAAGAGGCCCTGGCTCAGACTCTGTGTATGCCATCCGGGTTTGTAGATCACTGGAAATCTGCTTTAGTTCAGGTCTGTGTCACAGGCACCAGCTGCATGGTACCACATCGGATGGATTAACATAAGTGCAGGATTGAGGTTGTCCCAGATAACTAGAATATCAAAAAGAGACCTTTTGGCCCTACCGGTTTCCAAAAGTGTTCATGAAACTTTGCAGGGCTTGTCTGAGGCTTACACAATTGACTGCTGATTTATCCAACTCAAACTTTTGGATTCACGTGAATGTTGCCCGATGAATCTTAATAGGTCTGCGTGGAGACTGTCGCATTTCATTTGGAACTCTATTCAATTAACTTGCTGGATAATCAGTTTCTAAACCAAGGAATGTCTCAACATCGGGGGTCAAAGTTCCAGAAACTCCCATAAACTAACATGCTGCACATAATGTATACACTGTGTAGATACTGTTCATTTTAATACACTTTACTTTGGTAAAGCAAACTTAGCTCCATACATAGATACTGCATTGCATGTGAAAAATAGAATTCAATTTAATGTATAAATTAGAGGTAATTTACCAGAAGCTTTTTCTTTTCCATGAATATGAGGTGGAGGTCATGCACTAACAAGTACAGCCACGTACTGATTAGGGAGTAATGCACTTAAGTGGAGGAAAGTGCTCTGCTTCATAAATGGAACAGACTGGATTTGCTTCACTTGATCTGCCAGCATGGCACAGTCTTAACAGTCACAGGAACACACAGCTCACAGCTGCTGATTTCATCAGCTCAGGATGTGGAACCAGGGCAACAATGAGCTACTGTTTGATAGAAACCTGCAGAAAAATGCAGCCAATGTCACAACTCTGCGTGATTTATCCTACCATTTGTATTGGGGCAGATGTTTGCATTTAGATGTGTATTTTCACAAAATGTCCGTTTTTAACTCAGTCACAATCCCTGGAGACAGACACAGTCATTCAAAACCAATCGTTAATGTATTATCTAAACTTTTGGTTTCTATGAGTGCATTAAATATTTAAAAGTGTGCCGCTAGTGAAGATTGCATCAGCTTTTATGAGCTTGATAAACCCATGATAATTTATCCGTTTAATACGTACAATCTTGATGTACGAAAAAAAACTAACTCGTGTCAGAAAATGACAGCTCGGCTCCGTCTTCTTATCTGTCTGATAAGCTGAAGCAGTAGACCAACCACTAACAGACAAAGTGTCTTAAAGTCATCTTAAAGATTCTAAAAATCTAGTACAAATGATTTTGAATTAAACCAATGGCATTTTAGAGCTTGTCGCTGTGCTGAAATTGAGCAGTATGATGTTTTGGTCCGAGAGAGGTCATTTTTCAAAGCGGAAGTTGATGAATCTGCTGAGGGCAGATTTCTCACACTGTGGCGACTGATGGCGACGCACTGTTTAAGCTGCAGATGTTCACAGATTATAGGTTTGTGCAATAATCAGCTTTGTGGAGACGTGTTCGCTCTTTCATTACCAGAGACCTACTGTTACAAAGACAAAAAGCTGTTTACATCCTATTCTTTGTATTAAAAAAATCTTGGCAAAAGTTTTATTTGCACATTTACATATTTCATGCTCACACAAACTCCACACGCTCACACAATCAGTGGTAAAATCCTTTTGAAAAATATAATCCCCTACATAAACGGGCCATTAAAGGCCACTTCTGGTGCCACATTTCCAAAGAGTGTTCCCATGGAGTGTCTCACGCTTCATCGGGGTCAGCAGCTCAATAATCAGCTGGATACTCCCTAAAAGTGCTGCTTTTCCAAAAGAGGCGCACAATCAGGTCAAGCGGGGCAAACGCTTATACAAGAAGTTCAAATCAAAGCAGTCTAATGTAGCACAACATAAAACTGTAACTACCATAACAAAAGCTGTTGTTCTTGCCGGTTTTGCGCATTCCCTCCCTGAGCATGAGGTTATTGTGGCAAACACTGCCGGCAGTATGAGATTAAACACTGGGAAAGCTTTGTGCAGTTAGCGTGTGACACCCAAACTCTTGAAGATATCTATTCATTTGGAGGTCATTCCGGAGCATTGCTTCACTCAGATGTGCTTCGGGCGTATCTAAATCTTAAATGCAAGGTTGCTTTACTGAGCTCTCATTGGACCTCTGTGAAAAACAGCACTTTTGCTTTATGTCATGGTGAGAGCAGGAAAAAAAAGCCCCGAGTGGTCAGTAGATAACCTTCAAACACTCAGCGTCACAAAGGGGCACCATAGCAGACTGTGTGTCTTTTTGATTTATAAAAAAACAAACATGGCACATATGTTTTGCAGGAGAGCTATGTTGCAACATTTATTTAATGGTATTTCATTAAAAGTGTTGAATAACCAGGCTGCCAACTGTAATGATACCCTATTTTGGACCCAGATTGCAGGAAGCACTTTTCTTTAATGGATGAGTCATCTTGGTTGTTGACGAGAACATGGTCCAATGTTCCCAGAGGATTTGTGCCGAAAAGCCTCCCACTCATATTGTCCATTTCAGAGCTGAACGAGGAACCAGGTTATAAGATGAGGTAAATGCCAAAACTTACTCTTCGGTGAACTTTCGTTATCTATTTTAAATCCGATGGGCAAAGCATCCGTGCAACCTTATTTTCCAGAGGCCTGGGCAGGGAATATATAGAAAAATTGATTTGTGCTTCAAAACAAGTCATTCAGAACTATGGTGACTAGATTTTACATGGAGGCATCTTGCTGTGTTCCACAGATTTAATAGCATTTGCTGTGAAGATGCAGGCAGTAAAATACAAAGCAGTAGAAAATACAGACGGCATTCCAGCTAACCGTTTTATACAATTAATGTACAAATGCATACTATTTCGAATCAACTGGAATGTAAATCAGTATCATAATTCCAGTTTCTGGGAAGTATTTTGTCTCAGTCCATAAGAATAACAGTCTGTTTTAATTTTAAACTGTTACATTACCACCCAAATTCCTCCATTATCCTACATAATCTTGACATAAGTGAAAGCCTTTCGTTTCAGGATTCACGATGTAAGTCAAGAGAATGCCACACAAAATTAGGTTCACACAGAAAAAGCATAAACCCCACAGATTAGAGTGAGAGTCTACATCTGTTCAAACAAAAGATCATGATTTTACCCACCGGTGTCATAGAGATGTAACAAGCACAATCAGCACAGGTTCGGGTTTTGAGTTTGTCTCATAATTTCTTCCTTCCCCTTGACAGTTACCTGAGAGGTTCCCATGATCAAAAACGAAGTGAAATAACTGGCTGGCTGGTCTAGGAGGCGCTGTGTCTCGTGGGTTGTGTAGATGCCTCAGGGGCCTGAGGGACAATCGTTGTGGAAGCATTAACATTTGCAGTGAGCACCATTCTTTCCTTGTTTGTGTTTGTTGTGTTTTTGTGCAGGAACCCTTGGCATGAGGTCTGAGGTGAAGAGTTTAGGGTCAGGATTTGTGGCAGGAAGGAGGGGTCAAAATTTTGCATTTCCAAGGTTGCAGTTTCTATCTATCAAGACTTGTAGACGCTGTTGGTAACAAAAATCTAAAAAAAATACATGTCAATTAAGAATGTATTTTCAAATTGTTTTTAGAGTAAAGGGTTAGATTTAGGCTTTGGGGGCATGGTTTCCAAAGTCTCAGGATAAAATGTTTTCGTCATTGCCTATCCGTCCTTTCCCTTTGGTAACAACAGGTAGCTGATCATCATGAATGCAATAAACTGGCCCAGGGCTGAGACGCAAAATGGTTCAATTCTGTGTATTGTGTCCTCATTTTCTGTTTCTTATAAAAGGGCAATGGAGATCGTTTAAAAAGCCAAACACTTCCAGATAATAAGATAAGGTATGACAAAAATACACAACCAACTGACAGGCCTCACTGCCTTTCTTATTTTTATCCTTCCTGAGCAGTCATAAATTAGGATTTAAATCAGGACTTGTTGCTGGTTAGTTTAAATCATTAAGGCACTTGGGGGGATGATAAGACACTTTTTAGAGCTGACCCAGTCTTCCATCTGTTCCCTTGTACTTGAGTCCACATAGAATAAACACTGACTTGCAATTTTGAAGGAGCACATGGTACCAACAGAAGTTTCCATCTGTTGTGTCAAACACCGCTAAGATCAAGTGGCATGACACCGCTCCAGAGGAGGGGAATGTTATACTAATTTTGTGTTGGGGAGGTTATATTAGAAAGGAGTTTGGCAGGGAGCTCAAGAGACAGGATGTCTGACTCTAAACAGGGACTACAACTACTAATATTCCCCCTCACTCCACTCCTCACTCTGCTCTACTCCTCCTCACTCTGAATCAGATATGGTATGCTCCCAAGAGAGGGCTGGATCAAAGGCATGATCGCTGCCATGGGCCTGTGAAAGCACAAATCTCAAATGTGTTTGTAAACATGAAAAGGAGTTCCAGTGATTTACAGAATTAGATCTGATATTGGTGACCTGGAGGCGTTATAATTCTGCCAAATACAGTGAAACACAGAAGAAGTCACTCCAAGGTTTGCAATTCCTAGCATCACAGAGCATCACAGATCTAAATCTCTTCCTATTAAGCTGCTTTGACACGTTACAGATTGGAAGCTCTTTTTAGATTTCTATCTGAAAATATCCACAAAGAATCAAGCTTGCAGACAATTTGGTGGTCACATCTTGCATGATGCAACTGGAAAGGAATAAAAAATATCAACATATTTTTGCAAAAACAATTGAGCATTTTTTACATTTCCCTAAAAAAAGTAAGCCATCCCAAAAAGACCAGTACAAGACATAATCATATAACCAGGATTATTGACCATATAAACTAAAGTCAACCAGAATGTCATTACATTAAAATGATACAAACGCAAAATGCATGCATGACACAGTCTGTAGTGCTAATCTTTCAGCTCATTTAAAATGTATTTTTTATAAACTGAGATTAAGGTCAGCACATTACATCTAAGTTTGAGTCAGTACGTCTTTTTACGTGATTGGATGTATAAGAGGTTCTCCACCTTCATGGCAAACCTCATTTTCTTAAACTAGGTCAACTTCAGCTGTAAAATGCTTCCTAATATTTTCCTTTCACCATTAAGCCTCTCCAGTTTTTTCTTTTATTCCATTTTATTTTCAATTGAGATGCCAGCCATTTAATGTTTGTCACAATGGAGGAAAAAGGGTTATAGTTGTGATATTTCCAAATATATATTTTTTTGTCCAATGCCAGAGCAGATTTCTTTCCCTCATTATTTGATAAGGATTTAGACCTACAAAGAATCCACATTCCCTGGCTTACAGCGGGCTTGGAGGGCTAAGCTGTGCTGGGGAGACAGAGGATTGGTGCGCTGATCAGACAGGGAGACTGATCTGTGCTATTTATTTTTATATTTCTCCTGGGAAAGATAAAACGCCTCAGAACCACGTTCATAAATGCCAGTCATCCACTGGCAGAGAACTCCACGGTGGAATTAACATTTTATGTCGAACAATGCTCAGTGCAGTTTTATTGGTCTTCCGGTTCCACACACAGCCAGAGCCTGCAGTCATGCAAACCTGTCCCAGCCTGCAATACGGAGCCAGACCAGTATATATAGCATCTAAAAGATAAAAAAAAACCTTGAGGTTCTGTCTGGAGAAAGCAGTCTGTGAAACCAAATATGCTATCTAATAACTTCAACTTTAGTTCTTTTATACTAAATCCTTCCAATCATAAGATTGTTGCAAAAATCCTCATGTAGGAGGTTGCCTCTTTGGGAAACTCTGAGCTGGTCCTGAGGATATTTAATTCCGGGGAGAGGAATGAAGAATAGCCCAGATTTTCACATTCATTGTTAAGGTTTGAACATTATTCAAGTCTTGATCTTTTCATTCATGCAGATTAGTGAATTACAAAAATCAAAAGGTACTAAAAGGGATAATTCGTAGTACCTCTGACTACACTGTCAAGCCCGTAAATCCGTCATACAACTATTAATCAGCGTAGCTTGTGTTTGTCTTGTCTGATGGCTACTCCGTGGGACCTGTGTCCCTGTAGTTTTGTGTATGATGCCAGATGGTCAGCTTTATACACAATGCAATGCCCTTTCCGTCATGTTCTGTACACTGATACCGAAACTGGTTGTGGGAAGAGAATGTGCAGTAGGGATGAAAGAAGCGGCCTATTGTTCAGACCCCCTTTAGTTTAACAGCTCTCTAGAGCCCAGATCCCCTCTCTCCCAGTGATGCATTCAAAGAATCGCTTCTGTCCAGCTTCTTCTGCCATCTTTGATTCTTTTCCCATCTGTTGTTAGAGCTGAACAGACATTATGAGTCCCCCTTTTACCTTTCTGCAAAAAAAGTTGGGGATTATGTAGTGAAAGACAGTATATCCCTGAATGAAATAAAAAAGTATGAGGGATATGAGCATTGCTGCTGATAAATCCTGTCGCAATCACTTTTTTCTATAAATGCCACCCTTTTTTCAGGCGTTAAACATTAAGTCTAGGTCCTCATTCTGATATTCCTTTTTCCACTTAAAATTTCTTGTTCATACAGCAACGTGGCCTCCTGTCGTGTTTGGATCTTAATGAGAGCAGAGAACTGTATCTTTTAGGTCCACATGTTATTAACAAATGCTTTTATTTTGTTTTGCACAATAGTCTTGATAAAGGTGGACTTTGTCCCAAACAGATGTAATGACTTAATTTTCAGAAAGCTTTCCTGTCCTTTATTTCCCCTTTTGAGCCCCTGAATTTTGCTATCCATTTAACAGTTATGGGCACTGAAAGCCCACTTTTTGGAAAAGGGTGACGATTTCCGTGTCCATTTGTAAGTGGACTAGTTAATTGTTTGGTTTGTGATGCCAGATTAAATTACTACTTTAGTCACTCTTTGAAATGAACCAAAAGAGAGTCAGTAGATATTCTAATGTATCAACAGACATTCTTCCTCAAATTCACTATAATGGCAAAGACAAAAACAGGCCTACTGGACAAAAAAAGAATTAAAAAGCTGCTGACAATATAAAAAGAAACGATTAATCAAATATCTACAAGAGCACATCTTGTGTCCTGAAACTGAAGCCATGGATGGGCAATGCCAGTGACAGGAGGACGAATGGCTATCTACCAGGAAATTCAATTTGCAGCCAAATCTTATAGCCCCCTCATGTAATTCAAATCGACAGTTTGAAACCCTCGCTGTGTGTTGATGACGAATTTGAGATGCAGGTGAGAAATAGCTGGACAGATCCACTCTGTCAGGCCGGAGAGAGGAACAGAGCGGTGTGTATTCTGCGCTGACTGCTGAAGGACATCCTTTGACTATCAATGGAAAAGTTTATAGGATTGATGTACTTTCCTAAGAAATACCACATACAGCACGTGCCATTCACAAATATTTACACCAAGTGTGTTTGCCGACCACTTTATATGCTCTTTGAAAATACTCCAGTGAAAATCTAGAAATGTATATTGAGAGAGTAAAAAGGAAATATAATCAAGATTGCAGCTGCATTTTCAATAAACTACTGATTACTGATTAGTTTGAAAAGACCGAACAGAGAGGAGAGTTGGAATCGGTCCGGAGATCAAGTGTGTAATGTAAATATCAATTTCATTCATTGTGGCTCAGCAACTATTTTGTTAACGTCAAAAGCAAAAACTCATGCTAGGCTGGCCTCCTCAGCCTTTTCAATCACTGTGAAAGAGTTGTTCCTTCATTGGGAGAGCGCTGTGGCAAGCACATCAAACAAGATTACATATTTAGAGCAAGGGTATATTTACTCCCCTCTGAGACGTATTTAATTTGGTTGTTGCCTTGGCAACATCAATCTCACAAAGGGAGGCCATGGGGTTGGTTGTAATTATAGAGCACAGCCTCTTCATCAGAGGGTTTAATCAGAAAAATGAATATGCTCAAGTTGTTGAGCAACCCCCGTGGCATCTAACACATGACCTAAGTCATCAAGCAGTTGCAATCAGAGGGATAGTGACTCATTATTGCTCTTGAACTTGCATCCTTTTTAGATATAGTTCTGAATAGGAGGGCACATGAGGTTGTTGTTTTATTTTAGTGTAATTCGAGAGGAAGAGAGGCAACTAAAGGGTCACCTGCTTTAATGGACTGAGAGGGGAAGCCCAGTGCATTTCTATCGCCTCAGGATTGGATTAAATCATTCCAAAAATAGTAATGACTTATCATTATTCTTATTATTTGTAACAAAAAATATTGTTATCATTGATTATGTGAAGCATTCTCAGCACGGACACTTTTTTATCCTTCATCTGAAGAGGTCTTTGGAGAGGCAAAAAGCACAAAGAAGTGGACACAGGAGAAGATTATTCTTTAAGAATTCCTACCAGAGTGACACAAAAAAAACATCAGCAAATATAAAATTGAATAACAAACATAAATATAAATCAAAGACAAAGGGGCTGAATAGGGGAAGGGTTTTTCCGATCCCATCCAAACGGAATCATGTCTCTTCTCCCAGAATGCTCCAAATGAGAGGGCCACAAAGCAAGGGTGCAATCTGTGCTAGCTAAATCACTGGCCTGTGCTCATCAGCCATAAACATGTCACTGCGGAACTAGGTCATTCCTCCCTGTGCGTGCACATCAAACAGGGGCCTCCAGTGCAGCATTGACTGGCTCTGCGAGTTCTGGACTGCACCTCCACATGATGTGGCCCATTTTTTTGCTCTTTTGTCTGTGTGACATGTCACCACCTCTGGCCCTCTCGGCACGCAGCAGAGAAGAGACACACTAGCAAATGCTACAGTCAGAAATCAGTTAAAGGGGAGCGTGGGATTGCTTTGACAGGTGAAAAAGAGAGTAGAGGAGACTGGAATGTGTATGTTTACAAAATGTTATATTTTCATATGTGCTCTTGTATGGAGAGATTGTGAGAAGGAATATAGAAGTTAGCATAGCAGAAGAAAGTTGTTTTAATGTCCAAAAGGTGTCACTAAGACTAGCTTTTGGAATGATGGTTTCAAAGATGCTGTAAATTAACCATCAGCATGAATTATTTCTGAGTAATGTTTTGTGGAAGATGTTTGAAGAAATGGCTGCCGTGCTGCGACAATATGCAACAATAAACATTTTTCGCCCTCCAAACACTCACACAAAGTGACGGTTCAGGTTTGTGACTGTCACTGATCTTCCAGGAAGTCTACAGCGCAGCTTACCAACATTATTCATTAATCACCTTGCGGTGCTTTTTTCCCCAAGACATGCAAGTTAATGCAAAGCAGAATTGACAGAGTTGGATCTGTTTTCTGCTGACGTGACAATATTCATACCTCCATATTCTTCATTAAACCTGTTTCGGTTCATGGCTGCTGTTTGTGAATTTCAGACTTAATTTTTTGTGGAATTCTGTGTAGGGTAAATGGGGGTTTGAAGTGCAGATAAAAATTTAACAGGCAGGTTGAACGATAACAGATCTCTAGAAGAACTCTCTTTCATTAACTCAAATATAAGTGGAATAATGAACAAAACCATAGATGCCATTTTGATTTTAATGCCTCTTGATTTTAATCTGCTTCAGGCGTGGCTGGCAGAGGTCTGGAACTCATGGATTTGTGAAGATCTGTTGGGTCTTTACTAGCTGTATAGTTTGTTTGTGGGTTTTTCTGAATTTAGACTTGCCTGCAGCAGGTAAAATGATGTGTGATTGGGTTGAGATCGTATAATTAACTTGGCCAGAGCAGAATGTTCCACTTCTTTGCTTTCAAAAGCCCCTGTGTTGCTTTCACAGTAAAATTTAGGTCACTTGCCATCTGTAGTGTAAAGAGCTGTCCAATAAGCTTCTGCGTTTTACTGCATTTGGCTGATTCTGAGCAGACAGTATTTCCCTTCACACTTCATTATTCAGCCACTGGTTTTTGCTGTCGCACCACCAATAGAAACTAGTGACTGTCTCACTCCTTCTTCTTGACTTTACATAGCAATTTCTTGCAACATCTTTGTTTCATCTGTCTAAAGAAAGCTGTTCGAGATTTCATCTGGTTTCTTAAGATAATGGTAAAATCTAATAACTGGTTTCTATTTCTGAGTTTATGAGTGGTTTGCACCTTGTGGTGAACCCTTTCTATGCACTCAGCAGTCTTCTCTTTGTGCTCCACTTGGATAATGATATGTCTACCTCCTGGAGAGTGTTCTTAGTTGGATGTTGTAAAGGAGTTTTCTTGTTCTATAGAAACAATCAAGAAATGATCCACCGGTGTTATCCACAGTGGAGATTCAGATCTTTTATTGTTTCATTGCTCACCTCTTTTTTCAGGTTGAACCAAACAGTTGATGTGGCCACTCCTTAAGGTTTACATTTTCTTTCCATTTGATCTTTTTTTATTAGATTTTTTTTGTTCTTAAAGTTGACGCATTTCATTTATTTGAAAAGACAGCAACGTGTTCTCCATCAGAATCTAAACAGTGCAATGTGTCTGAAGGAGTCATGAGAAGTGCCACTACACACATCACAACAGCAACTGTTTTTACTTTTATGCACAGCCAAGAAAGAATTGAACAAGTTCAACAATCAACAACACATGGGTGGACAAAAGATGATATCCTTAATACTTTTGGTTCTACCGCTAGGTGGACAAAAAAATCTCTGAGGATCAAAGATTTTATTATGTAAGTGTAAAACTACAATGTATAAAAACATGCTTACATATCAGATCATTTTTTCAGCACAGGGGCCTGCGCTGCAGGACATAATGTAACATAATGTAACATGATCACATGTACCACATCCTTGATGTTCCACTAGTTTAACTCTTTACTGCACAGAAATACAATAACACATGTAACTTATGACAAACCATGCATGTGCAAATATGTGTGCTGCTCAAGGGAGTTATAATGTTGATGATTTGTTGTTCTTTTTAATGGTAACTTTTAATTGTTTTGGTATTTTATATTTTCTTGCTCGTGTCCATGCTTACTGTTTTTTATGTTTATTGTGATTAGATTTGGTCCAGTAGCATTGCCGGATGGAAATAAAGCTTTCTCCAACAATGATAAAGTTGAATTTATAACTCCAATATGGTTGAGATTCATAAAGAATGTACACGTGTCTAGCAGGAGTTCAAGGAAAATCTGGTACAACATGCAATTCAAAAGTATGATATTTTTGCATACATTTTACAGCTTTATGCAACTCTATGCAAATGTATGAAAAATACGTATTCATTATATGCTATGAATATGTTTTTTATCACATCCTTGGTCAAAATTTCCTCAGTTGGTGTGAGGTGACAATATTCCAGGCCCCTGCATTTCCCTTTGGCCAAAGAAAAACACAATAGTTAACCACACTTCACTATGAAAGTGAATTAAAAAAATGTTATGTTACATCTGCAACTTGTGCTCAGTGGTTGGTTTTTCATGTTGTCTAGAAGGTAGGAACACTACTAAAACATGAAGACAAACTTGTATGACTTTTAAATGTATCATGTTGATTCAGCCCATGATTCAGCCTATGATGTTTTTGGCAAGTATGTAATGACAAGTATGTAAGTGGCCTGTGCGTTCTTTAATTGTGTAGATTTTTTCTAAAATTGCAACACAATGGTCAAGAGAATTTTTGCCATTGAGGACACAGTGTGGAAAAAGTCTGATATGGACAGAAAAATCACAGAACAAGAACAAAGAGCTGATAGAATTATTTTTACTAAAACTTTTGCAGAAAATGGCTGTAGGCTAATGTCTTATTAAGATATTATAAACTTATAGAATTACATGATAGTCACTAGGACTAAGGCACAAAACAATTCATTGAAGACTTTAATAGACAAGGCATGCTGATGAAAAAAGCCTTACATCTAACCATTAATGTGGTTATCACGGTCATAACAGACATCCACGGGGCCAATTTGATCATTAAATATGTTTTAAGTTTAGTTTGGAATGACATTGAATGACGCCTTATATCATGAAACAACCGTATCTGGAAAAGTGTAAAGTGGAGCAAAAAAGTAGGAAAAGGGAACCAAAGCACAATGAGGAAGTATCTTTTTCCCCTTTTTAGAGGGGGTGTTTGGATAGCCGTTGGTTGGTGATGCATTTCACAAGTTCATCTTATATTGGTGAGCATCATGGGGTTGCATGCGAAAGTTCTCAGCTTGTTCACAAAAGTAAAGTAACCTGTGAATATAGAGTCGGGGTCTGTGGCAAAAACCCGAGAGCTCAACAGACTAGAGTGGGCCAATTTGTTCAATTTCTATGGTTTATGGGGGCATCATGGAGGGGGAATGTTGACTTCCACATTCACATCTGTCCTTTAATCGTTGGTGACTGAATGTCTCATTGTCATTTGTGAATGACACAATTTTGTAAAGACAATCTTACTGAATCCTTCGTAGCTGCCACTTAAAAAGCAGCATAACTGTGATCTCCTACATCCAACTTTATTGGACAGATACATACATGCACAGTTGGCTATTCTGGGTGCAGGTAAAATTTTTTGGCAAATTGTATGAAGGAATAAATGTACAAACTCTCCTCCTGTAGTTTTACCTACATCCTTTTTTGTTCACAAAATCTGAGACGTGAGCTAAGATTTTGTCCTTTGACTGCTGTTAATCTTTTAGATATTTTGCCCATATGCTAATGATGTTTTTTCCCAATTTTTGATCAATTAGCATACTGTTGGTTCAAACATCTTCATTCAACACGTCTTAAATCTTTATAATTTCATTTTTGTATAGTGAATAGACAAAAGGAAGGATTATGGACAACTTACATAAATTGAATGCATCGTACACATCTGCTAACTGATCATAATAATTACATGAAAGTATTAATCAAATATTACTCATCCCAGCATAAAGGGTGTAACTAGAAAAACATCCATGAAAGTCACATCTATAAACAACACCTTTAAAATTCCAAATTTTCTTTGTTTTTCTTTGTTGTCTCTCTGATTTTGTACAACAAAATAAGTTACTCTGTAAATTTTCCACACCATTATGCAAAGCTAACTTATCTGGCTGCCAGAGTGATATGAGCCGCTCAACTTTTTAAATTAAGTCTATTATTTGATGTTGAATTACTTTTGGTTCAGTTTTTATATAAATTATATGGTCTTTGAAACTATAAAGTAGAATAAATTGGGATGATGGACTATGTTTTACTCATGATCCTAAAATGTCATAAAACAGCAAGTGAATCATTGACATGTTGTGTAAAAGATGGTCACCTGCATCCATAATAATGATTTATTTTACCTTTAGATGACAGCTAACTGTTGGTAAATCATTTATATCATGACTGGCAAGGGGAAAAGTCATCCTGGTTGTTGTGACTTATTGAACGACGTCAAAAGCGCATTCTATAGAATTTTCAACACAGCAACAGTCTGAAGTTCCTATTTTTTACAGAAAGTTTCAACACCATTAAAACTTCCCTTTTCAACCTTACTTCCTTCTTTCTCCATTATGAAGGGCTATTGGTGTCAGTGAGACTGCGGAACACTTAAAAAGACCTATCCAGCGTAAAAGCTGATTAGTCTCTTTTAGTACATCTGGGACAGTAAAGGGGATTTCTGCAAGCTAGTGCTCTTTCTCAGCTTCAATTAGGCCACCCACATTCACAGTCATGCGCCTCACATGGTGACTTAGAAACATTTTCAGACCGTCCAAGCTGAAAACATTTAATGATTTGTAGAATAAAATGTTAAATTGTGCACCTGAGCGTGCAGTTCTAACTGTATGTGTGAATAGTTAATCTATTTTTGCTTTAGATGTTGTGTTTCCTGACTTTATAAAACAAACATACTTTTATCTACTTTAGTCTATCTAAATACAATAGACTGGTATATGTTTATGTCAGTTTACACTAGGATTTCTTTTAATAGATAAAAAACTAATCAGTTAAATTGAAGCAGATGATCATACTAAATTTTAAAGGATCATTGCAAGTGTGAATTGAAGTTATGTAATTTCCATAGGTGTTTAGGGTTGCGGGTGTACATGGAAGAGGGAGTGTGCACCTTTGGCGGGAAGCGGATTGGTCAAAACACATGAGGTAATTGATTGACAGAACCTCTGGCCAATAAGGGGCCGTTCTTTGTCTCGCCCCTTATTGGCCGCAGGGACGACGTCCAAGAGAACATTTGTTCTGGACGGGGAGACAGTGGACTTATGTCGACTGGCAATATGTGGTAACGCTTTGTACTAGTCCTGAAATCGGATTTTAATTCTATCAGATCATTTTCGTATGAACTGATCAGGTGAGAGACCCGTTTGGGATTGCATTTTACCGATCGCTTAACAAACTTGAACGAAGTGGAAGCGGTTTAGTCTTCAGAGAAGGAGACTCGTTGGGATCGCCGAGGGATCCGTGGGCTCTTGGTAAGTTACTGTATTACGAGTTCGCTAACTTTTTTAGCTAAATGCTCGCGCCTTTTACTTAAAACTGCCAAGCAGCGAGCTTTTGTTACTCAATTTTTAAAGTGTACTTATTTTAAACTGTAGCTCCATTTTTTTTTTACACCTTTGTGCCTCTTTTGCATTCCTTCCTTCTTGTTCTTTCTGCTAACTTGGCTAACTGCCTCAACGTCGGGGGGTGTTTCTTTTCTTAGTGCAGAAAAAAGAAACCTTCGTTGCTTTACTCAGTATCTGCTAGTTAAACCCCCGGTCAAGTTTTCCAAACGTTAACAGTGTTGATGTTCAAGTTTTATAACACCGACTTTAGCCCCGCCGGTGATAACGCTCATGTTAGCAGCGGACGGTGTGCCAAATACTGTTAAAGCTGTCATAAACGATAAAAAAAAACAAAGCAAAAACGGCTCACAATAGTGTAGTCTTGTGTAGTAAATTGTTTACTCTTTATGCCAGCTGATAAGAAATCACTTAATTGCTCAATGATGCAATAAACCAGGAAGGTGTGTCAGTAAAACTACTAAAGACTAAACGACTTTGTCGAATATGAATTGTTGCTTTATTTGACTTTCATTCCATATCTTTAAATTAGTTGACGCGAAGCACTAAAAATACAACTTTTACTTCATGTTTGTTTGTTCAAATGTATCAACTCTTCTGTTGGTGTATATGTCTTATGTATATTATATGGATGGCTTTATTGGAATGCACTTTTGCTCCCTTTTGGACTTTGTTTAATTACTCTAAATAGTATTCCTACCTATCGTGGCTTTCCTGTAAATGGACCTATCTTGGTAGTAACACATTTTATGATATCCTAAACACTTAACCCGGCTTGCATGCGAGCGTTGCACGCAATACAAGCTGCAATTGTCTTGAGCACTGTGCTGTACATGGACTCTCCTCTCATCTTACAGGTCTGGATAAGCACTCTGAAGATTGCAGCTGCAGGCCATTTACTGATGGGTACATACTGCGAGGCGACACACCAACAGAGCAGCCGTTTTTCTACAGTAGACACGAACTGTGTAAGAATGAAGACGAGATATTTTTGTCTCCATAAAAACATTGGCTGTAGCTTTGTTGGAATCAGCAAATGAGTACCTGGACTGAACCCATATCCAGAGAAACCTGAAGAGTAATTTAGCCAATCGCAGCCCGTCTTTGAGAAAACCTCTCCATAAAAAATTGATCACTATGAGTGCTGAGGGATATCAGTACAGAGCGCTTTATGACTACAAAAAGGAGAGGGAGGAGGACATTGATCTGCATGTGGGGGACATATTGCTGGTGAGCAAAGGCTCTCTGGTGGCTCTTGGGTACACCGATGGTCTGGAACAGCGACCTGATGAGATTGGCTGGCTACCCGGTTTTAATGAAACCACTCAGGAAAAAGGAGACTTCCCGGGGACTTATGTTGAGTATGTTGGAAAGAAGTGGATCTCCCCCCCTACACCTAAGCCAAGACCCCTGAGGCCCTTACCGGTAGCTCCAAGCTGCTATAAGGCCGAGACAGACTCTGACTCAGAACAAGGTGAGTTCAGTACGACGAAACTGCATAAACACACACACACGCACACACACACACACACACACATTGATTTCAGATCAGCCTTTTTTTTCTTTTTTTCCCAAAAGTTGCATATGCATTGTCTTTTATTGATTTGATTTATGTTTTCAAGTCTTATTTGCAAAACAGGAAGTTCGAATATCTCATCTTGGGTTATGGAAAGCTTTGAACAGTAAATTGAGAAAAGATGCTACAGATAAATCATCAGCTAATGACACCCAGCGACTGGACTCAAACACTCGTCACATTTTTGTACACGTATCATATTGCAACGAATGCTACTTTTTTTTTCCCTCCCTGGATCCTGAAGATCCAATTACAACTGCCACCTGGTGATCTGACTTATATCTAACAAGCCTTATACATATTTTCCCCAGAACCTTTAGCTAAACGTCTTAGCCTTTATCAGCACTGCTTACCATAAGCAGTTCGAATCCATCTGAATTTCCGGTAATGAAGTTTTACAAAGACGCTGACCTTGTAAAATGGTTGCTGTTGACTAACGGCTCTGCTCGGGGTTGTACAGCTGCGATGAATGGGCACCAAGCGTGGTCCCAATGGGTAGTGACACTGGTGTGTATTCCGCGCGCGTCTCAACCGCGTGTCTCGTGCTGGCCATATGTTCCCAGTGGTTATCATCTGTTTTTCTCCCATATCCTCCACAGATGGAGTTGAGAAAGATCCTTAGACCCATGTAGTTGAGCCAAACTACCTATTGTTTGGAAATGTGGTTACAGTATGTCATCCTACAAACGGTGGATATAAATATGTCAGCCTCTTTTGATTTATTTCGAAGGGCCAAATTTCTGTGTTGTTTGATAGCAAGCAAATTAGTAAACAAACCTTTGGGTTTTTACTGAAAAGTTTGTGACAGAAGCTGTAAATTTATGAATCTCAGAAACATGAAACAGGCCTTAAGTGACATTAACTTATTTGAGTCGTGGTGTAAACTTATTTTATTGTCTCATGCTGAACATTTTCATTTTATACAGTATAGCAAGACCACATGAAGCAACTTAAAGCCACACAACCATTTCTTTTTGGACCAGAAAAAGTCTACTTTTTTACACATGCTTCCTTATTCAAAACAAAAAAAAATGTAGCAGGACGTTAATGATTATGGGAACTTTATTTCTCACAACCTTTTGTGTAGAGCCAGGACAGATACAAAACCAGTTTCCATAAACAACTGTTCCAACAGTGGGAATGGTTATAGAATGGTTTCTTTATTTAACTGTAAATGTCTTTACTTGGGACGTGAACGTTTCTTTATTCTCATTTAATGCAGTTATTTGAATGAAGGTCCCTTTGAAATCATTCATTTCCACAGAAATGAGGAGCAATTAAGACTTGCATCTTCTTAATGATTCTGCAGCTCGCACAAACGTGCAATTAAAGCTCTGTGCTTACCTAAAGAGCAGCTGTGGCTGCCAGGTTTCTAGTTTCTTCTCTTTGTGGCACAGTTGTGAAATTCTTTGCTGTGGTTTCCAGGGTGAGCAGGGAGCTGTGTGAAGGGGGCATGTGTTGAATGACTATGTCGTGGTTGACTGGCAGCAGCGTTGAGCCTGGAGCGAATGTGAATGTAGCGCAGGGAGAAGAAAAAAGTCTCTGTCTTGTGCTGTGGGAGACGGGCGGGGAAAGAGGGAGGGGGGCTCCAAAGCTGCGGGCTAAGGGAGCGAGAGCCCTTGTGCTAGCTCCAGGGTTTGTGTAAGGGATAGTGTGTACAGGGATCAGGGCTGGAGCAAAGCTTGGGGCTTGGCAGAGGGGCTGAAGCAGGGGATAGGTTGGTGAGAAGGAGGGGGGGGGGGGCTCTGGGAGTAACCAAGGATCTATGTGCTCAAGGGGGCTTTGAAGAGTGTCCTGTTGCTCCCAGAGTGTTTGTGATTTATTGCCCACCACTGAGGGATCGAGCTCCCTTCCTCCTACACCGCAGCTTTTTCTTTCTTCCTCCTTGTTTTTTCTTTTTTCTTCTCTTTTTTTGAATGTTTTGATAGTTCCTACAGTCAGCTCTGGGAGGGCACAGAAGTTGGAGGATTGAGGCTTGGAAAGGGACCTTTCTCCTCTGAGCCAAGGGCGGGGGGTTAACATGAGTGCAGCAGATGTGGAGAAGGAAAGAGAAAGAGGAGAGGGCAGGGCTGGGAAGCTATTCCGCCTCATTCCAGCTCTCACCCTTTTTTTTCATAAACATTAAAAGAGTTCCTCCTTTACTGGGCCTCTCACTCGAGAGAACATGTGCTCGGGCCTGCTGTAAGGAAAGGACACAGAGTAACATTGGCTGATGTATTCCAGTTGAAAAGATTCAGTTAATGTAAATCGTGACTATTGTGCATGTTTCTGAAGAATTGGTGCACTTTTTTTAGTTAACATTTACCAGTTTGTTTCCTCCTACTGAAGCACCATAACAGCAAAGCACGATTGCATAACAGACATATTTTCGGTTGCCAATGTACAGTTTGCATCTAATTGCTGTTCATCGGGGAGCCCCTCAGCATTCCTCCGAAAGTGAAGAGACGAGCATGAAAACCTGTGTCGTTCTGCATGTTGTCACAAGGCTGGGCCTGCATGTTCAGTCACGCCAAGGAAAAATTTGAGCTGCTCTGTGAGCCTCGCCAGTGTGTAAAGATTCAAGAGAGATTACAGCCCACAGAAAAGCAAAAGTTCACTTTAAAAAAAAAAGACTTGCATAATGTGTGCTTTCTGTCCAACATGCCTTTGTGAGTGGAAACACTTTTTTTTCTTCCCTTTTTTTGCAACTAAATGAAAAATTTAGTTTTTAAAACTAGTACTGTGTGGCAATATGGAGCATCCCAAAGTGGCTCTTTCCCCGAGTATGAAATATGGATTCTAAAAAGGACTACTGGAAGGAGAGGGGAGGTTGTACAGAGGGGACAGTTGCAGAGAGAGTACTCTGCATAGCTGGAGGTTGAGATAATGCAGCTCTCCTTCTCGGGGCCTCTTTAGCACTCAGCCTGACATCTGCTCTATTGAACGCTCTTTCTGTCAGTGCTGTCATTTTTTCCCCCCTCAATACTTCACTTCTCTCTTAAATTATGCATGAAGTGGCCTTTGCAATGTTCTCAAATTTAGATTATTTATTTTTTCCCCAGAAAGGACGGTAACGGATCACTGCATCCATCCCAGAATACACTGGGCAGACGTTTATGCTGTTATGGTGCGCTCTGACGCCGTGTTCCTCCTCTGAAGGGACCAAAGGCAGCTGAGGCCGGGAATGTGTTGGTTCTTCTTTGGTGGAACGGTGCGCTCAGACTGCACGGTAGACTGATTCGTAGCTTTGTGATGAATCAGTATTGTGCTAAGTGCTGATTGCAGTAACACTGGGCACAATGTGAGCGGACAATATATGGCTGCACGCTGAATAGCGCCCTGATGATAGCCCTTTAACACCATCATTGTTTTTAACATTCATGTTGCCAAGAATGTCCGACAGATTTTTACTACTTTGGACATTTTCTTGTATATTTTCATTTCTCTGTTTTGGACTTGCGTTGTTGGAGAATCAGTATTCGAAAATCCAACTGTGAACATCAGAAGCAAGCTGGATTCAAATGTATTTCTGGCTCGTCATAGTTTCCAAAGTTAGACTGTCACAGATGGGTGTTTTATTAAATATGCGTGCCAGCTTATCATTATCCCCTTATTTGCCTCCGGGGATCATGTCTAACTAACTGCAAGGGATTGCTTATTGCAGTATTAGTGGATGTTTCTGCAGAGCTAATACGGTGACATGGATTCATCCCTTTCATTATGTTCAGTCACAGTACCATTTGGGTTTAAACTAAATAAAAACAGATCTAAAACCAGACTTAAAAAGTCACTTGGTTTTAAGTGGCTGACTCATTCAGATAGCAGATAATTGGAAATAACAGGACCTTTTAGCTCAGTAAATTTATGACACTGGGTTTCTTTTCAAGTAATTCTTAGATGAAAACAGGCCTTTAATTCTAACTGTTGCAATCGTTTGGGATTTGCTGTTGTCCAGCGAAGTGATGCGTAAAGCGACCCTGCAACATTCCAATGTGAGTTCAGTCGGACTTGTACGTAGCCGTGTGCACGAGACCGTGTATAACTGTTTCATTACTTGATTGTGTGCAGAGACTGAAGTCTGAATTGGCAAATCTTCTTTACTGGAGTCAGGGCATGTCTGCTAGAAGGATTAAGAATGAGTGAGAAAATCAGGCACAGACTGATGGCCCTGAAATGCAGTAAGACAAAGGTGAGATTACACAGAAACACCATGTCGAGAAGGGCACAGGGAGGGTATTCCAGAAATGTGATTTATTGAGAGACAGGGGCTGACATGGTGGACTAGCTACTGTGACAAGGTAAGCCTTGTGCTGGAGGGGGTGTAGCATTACACAATGTGATCACACGTTTAAACGACTCCTATCATTTTTGCCCTGGGGTTTACCTTTTTCCTCACTTTAAGGGAACATACCATCTTGTACTGTTGAATGTGCATGAATGGATAAGCCAATAACAGAAGGCGCCATTGCAACACTCCTCTCGGCGCGGGACTCGTGTTGTAGTTGCATATCTTTAAGCCGTTGTGGTTAAACTACCATCATGATATGCCTCACTTCTGCACACGAGGTGCAGTGACAGGGGTGCGTCTTTTAAAATGCACCAGGGCAACTCACCGAAGTGTTCACCTCCAAAACAGTCTTTTTATTTTCATTTAAAGGTTATCCGCTTTAAAAGCTCTCACATTGGATCCTCTCAAATCATGACGGCAAATACAGGCCAGAATCAGCAGTGACTCGGGCTCTCGCGACAGCCTGTTCATGCGATTAGATCCAAAGAAAGCAACATTATTCAAAATGTTTGGCAGGTTTTGATAGTTTGAAACGATCCATGCACAGCGCTGAACAATGTGAGTGGTCTTTCAGAGCGATACCAGGCTCTCTTATGAATTAGTTTTAAAGTGGGGTAGTTATCTTTGAAAGTCTCGCTTTGTTCAGAAATGTGCACCTCAAGAAAATGTGGTCATTTTGGTGGGTTCTCCCCAATATAGGGTTAACTGTCAGGCTGTAGCAACAGTCTCCTCATTGGCTGCGGCTTCACTTTTGCACTCCATCTTCCAGCCAGTAGGAGGAGACATTGCCTGTGCGTTTTCCTGCTTCAGCTGGGAGCTTCATCAGGCTTTGACGTGCAGGTCAGCTGTGTTAAAGCCTCCTCCCATGCTGCTCAGGCAGGTTTTAGCCCCCCCCGCCCGCCTAATCTGCAGTTGCTAAAGTTCTGAATAGTTTACAATGAATTCTCCTCCTCCGGTTTACCTCGTGATTTTTGTGTGTTATTCAGTGTTTTCCGTGTTTTTTTCAGTGTTTTTATTTGTGTTGTGGTCTTATGTTTTGTGCCGGTGTGCCCAAGCCAGACCTTTCTCAGACGAGAAGTAATGTTATAACCTGAAAATGCCGGTTACTTGAGCTGGTTCTCTAAATTTATCCCAAGTGAGTGCTATCTTTAGTGTGTCCGTGGTGCCCCAGCTCCGTCCTGCCCACAGTCTGCACTTTACTCGGTTCAGACATACCATTTGAGCCGGTGAGATTGTCCCCCAGTGGCAGCTGCATTGACTTCCTCAACCTGCGGTTGTCTAACTGACTATTGACTGGCTGAGGCCTTTGGGATATCTTGAGGTCTGCCAAACATGCAGACTTGCAGAGGCATGCCTGAGAGGCCCCTGACGCCCTGCATTTCTTTCCCAAGTTACCGCAGAAACCAGCTCGCATTGAAAGTTGGTCTGATGGTGTGCAGGCACTCGGCCATGCGGATCTTAAAATAGGAAAACATCAGAGTGCGACTTGCGTAAGACCTCCAGGATGCACACAACAAACAAATATATGCTTTGCATTGGCGTTTAAGGTGTGTGAAAACTGTAGCCTGCACGGGAATGTCTATCATTTGATCTCACGCCAAGCCAGCTCATCTCTCTCAGTCATCACCGATGGCTGGAAGCATTTCTGTCATATTTTGTCTGATACCTGATACAATTCCATTGGCGCCAAAACTGTCACATCGTCGACAGTACCCAGAAGGCAACTCTATCCCGGCTCTGACCCGGGTCTCACTCATAGCCTGGTCATGGGCAGAATAATAAACGGAAGAGTCTTTCCCCTTCTAGAAGTTATCACCGGGCTGTGGGAGAAATGCCGGCAGATGGTTTTTAAATCCGTTTGTCTGTTGAAAGTGTTTCGTCAGATGCTTTCTGATTTGTGTGAAACGTTCGCCGAAACAGCTGTTTTGCAATGTGTTGTGTAATTTTCATGGAGGTGATCAATAGAGGGGTTGCTGGGTTTGATTTAATATGACCCCTGGCTGTGAATTGAGTTTCTCAGAAACGGCGTCGGCTCTTCTAGGAGAGTCGTGTTAGATATCTTGTCTAGGGGAAAGCTTACACTTCCAAGGTGTGTGGTGGCTGCACTGCGTGTCTCGATAGCTATTTAGGGAAACTTTGTTCCATCTCAAAGTTCGCTGCTTCTGAGAACGCACCCCACCCACCCTTCCCTGGTTTGCAGCTCCAATAATTTCTTCCAGATGACCAGTTGTCCGACATGGAGTTTTGTGTGTTTTGTGGTCTGAAGCACTTGGGTAATCCGGTTTCTTCACACGCGACATGCCAGCCTGAGAGCTGCACTGCCCAGAGGATGTGGATTTGGATGAAGCGGTTCATTATTTGCTTGATTGAACCCTGTTTGGGGGAAGGAGGGCAGTTCCTTGATAATAAGTCGACTGTCGGCATCAGTGACAGCTGTGCTTGCCCATTCAAGGCTGGTTTTTATTTTTCTAAAGTAATCATTTTTAAGGTTGCAAGAAGGATAAATATGATTCATATAAAGGTTCCATTCATCGTTCCTTAGCATTCTGAATTTGCAGACTTGGTGTTGAACAGTTGATCCTTTCAGAAATGCACCTTTTCAAAATACGCCTTTGCAAGTCCAAATATAATCCCTGCCAAATCCTTCAACCTTTCATGTCCACACCTGGGCGCAGAGTTCTGAGGGCAAAAGAAGTACGACCTGGCTTACCTCATGTCACAGGATATTTATATATAGTTAGTTTCTTGGCCCACAAAACACCAGGTTCAGTTGTCAGCACCTCCTGTTTTTGAATCGGCCTTTGAAGCTCTGAGCAGCTTGCTTGTCAAACACCAGCACTTTTGTGAGCCCGCTCTAGCTGAATCCCATCGAGAGTCATCACCGGGGTCAGATTTTTCACAGCAGAACAAATTATTTTCTGATGATTTATTAGTATTTTCAAAGCAGGGCTGTGCAGCTTCGGGCCTCGAGGGCGGCTGTCATGCAAGTTTTAAAGGTTTAAAGGTTTCCCTGCTTCAGCCCACCTGATTCAGATTAAAGGGATCTTTCTTAAGACTGTAAAGATCTGTACAGGACTGCTAATGGCGCGCTGATGTGAAGCCTAACAACTAAAAACACCTCCAGTTCCTTATCATCTGTTCAGACAAGGGGCTTCTATATATTTTTACTGTCTAAGGTGATTAGGTGTACATAGGAGAAAGGGTTTGTATCTGTCAGCTTGAGGCTAAAATGCAACTAGGAGCATGTCCTTTAACATCCACTTCATATGGATTTATCACATTTTCCATTTCACAGGTTGAGCTGATAACTTTACGGTAATTTTCAAAAAAGGGCTTAGGAAATGAACTCCTGACCCAGTTGATAATTAGTGGGAAGCCAATCACTCCTTTAAGAATTACCGTTGTCAAGTCCTTGTTGTAATCTTCCCCCAGGCCTCTCTTTGCCAGACTTGACGGAGCAGTTTTCCCTCCCAGAGACGGCCCCCCCCCATGCTGGCCAGACTGCTGGAAGCTATCGAGAGGAAGGGTGAGTTTCCTTGCAAAATGCCTCGACTCGCCCACCTGTATGTGCACGTGTGCCAGGGCATGTTCCTCATAGGTGACGTGACCGGTGTTCCATCGTTTGCAGGTGTGGATAATCCTACTTTGTACCGCACATTTACTGCTGGTGCCGGACTCGAAGTCAGGCAGTATTTTGACAGCGGTGAGTAGCTATTTGGTTACAGGTTGAAACCTGTAACTTTCCTGCGAGTTTTGCTGTGCATGCACAGCAAAACTCTGATAGAGGAGAAAATGACGTGTGCGGTGGCTAAAAATGGCGTCTGTGTGCAAGTAAATGGTGTTCAAAATACCAGAAAGTGCGGGGAGCTGTTTTTTGTCCTGACCTTGGGTGTAAGCATGCAACTCGTGTTGTGGCCTTTTCAGACCCTCCCTCAACAGACCTGGACCAGCTGGAACTTCCAGTCCTGTGCGATGGTCTCCGCAGGTACCTGCAGGAGCTTCCCCAGCCCATCGTCCCCGCTGCGCTACAAGCTCAGATGGTCCTGGCCGCTAAAGGTGGGAGTTTGCTTGTACTTTCCGGGCACCTCTGCAGCTGCCTTGAAACAGAAGCGTTGACGTAATATACCCATGCCCTTCTGTACATCGAGTACTGAGATCTGAAAACCGCAAGAGTTTGTCTGTACCCTTTGTTCCTCAATTTTGACACTTGCATCAAATCCTTTTTCAGCCTCTGTGAGCAAGTGTAGATCATCTGTATTGTATCACTGTTTTAATTTTGGTCTTTTTAAAGTTTTTTTTATCTGTTCTTTTTTTTCTTGCTGCCTTTTGCAAGCATAGGAAAATTTCTCACGAAACTCATTCTGTAGCTCTGCATTTTCTTGCCGTCACATGGCCAGAAACAGGATATATGTGGTTAATAGGAACTAAAACAAGCCTGAAAGTTTATCTCTTGCATCTCCGAGCAACCAATCACCTGCTAGTGTACCTTACGCTCACTGTCAACCACACAGGCTCTCTGTGGTTTACAAGAACAGCATATGATGCCTTTTTCCACCCCTTCACGGCCTGAAGAAAAAGCTTATGTTTTAAGCTCCTCTTCAGCCGAGACAGGTCTTTAATGCGGGATTGCTTTCTCACAGCTCTTTGTCTGACCCTTGGCCTCTCTCATCTTTTGCAACAGAGGTGGTGAACCCAGAGGAATGCGCCCAGCTGCTACGTCGCATTGCCAGTACGCCAAGCCTGCCTCCGCAGTACTGGCTCACTCTCACCTGTCTGCTGAGACACTTTGCCAGAGTGTGCCAGAGTGGCTCCAAGAACCTGCTCAGTGCCAGATCGCTGGGCGAGATCTTCAGCCCCGTGTTTTTCAGACAGCAGCCTGCCAGGTGAGTGCTGGAGCCGGGGGCTCGCGCCTCGCACATGCACAGTCTGGTTTGTCTTAGACCGTCGGTGTGTGCAGACTCTGTCATGCAGCCGTGACACACATACACCCACACTCATGCACTCTGAGCGTGCAGCATACCAGGCACTGGTGCGTTTTAGCTGTGCACTAAAATGGGTTGGAGCTAGTCTCACTAGCTACACTAAGAATGATTAGCATTCGATTGTTTTTAAACTCTGCCTTTCTTCACCCTCTCCAGTTGTGAACCCAGCCTGGATGCTTACATCAAGATCATCGAGGTTCTGGTGACAAGCGAGTGGAGTGAAAGTCAAGCTGCTCCAGGTAGTTAAGATTAATTTAAAATCTTTCAAATGCAACGCTCTAAGGAATTGCATTGCCCCACTTAGAAGGAAAACCTTCAGAGATTTGTGCATTATTTATTTTTGGATGCATAACATGATTTATTTTGTTTTGCGGGGTCTAAAAATGCTGCCCCCACACACAGTGTTGCATGAGCTATTAATAGTTTGAGAGAGGCATTGTGACTTGCAATGGCTGCACCTGCAGAAGACCACGGAGCCCTGCTCGAATTACAGAGCAAAAACAGGGGGATCTTATTTTATCGTGTTCCAAATGGTAATTTTACCATGACTCCTGAACATTTCAGCTGTAGCTGTGAACTTTGGGCTAAGCTGCAAAGAGTGTGATTTTTGTTTTTGTTTTTTTGAACTAGTAGTAATATAAAGGATGAACTTTTCCCCTTTGAGTTTGTACATCGTTTGCAGCCTGTTAAGCTGAAAGGGTACATTTGATGTCATTAAAATGTTGAGTTTTGTCTGTGTGACGTGCTTATAACCGAGATTACACGCAGCTCATGACTGTTTTGGCAACAGGATGAGACTGGAAACGCAAACCTCGCTTTTTTGGGTTTTGCTCTGGATACATTTTCTAACAACTCAATGGGAGCAGGAAAAGTACCTTTTAGTGGCAAAGCTTTTGCTGGTGGTCTGCTTTGAGAGAGCTGGTGTGAGACGGCAGTGGCACAGTTTTCGTTTTACAGTGCTAAAAAGCACCGTGGATGACTGGCCCAGAGGCCCGAGACTGACATTTTATTACCTGTTAGTGCTATTTTTAACGTGCCTGTGCATGGACTGTTCTCAGCTGTCAGTAATTTGCACCTGTGGGAGCACTTTAGCAGGGAAATCGCTGGGGAACTGGATGGATGGTCTGGAACCTGGATCTTTTTGGTTCATTTCTCAGATAGGACATGCGTCTGCCAGTGTGACCTGCTCTAACAACAAGGTTCGGGTTTTTGCCAGACTAGTTTCAGTCTCATGTAAATCATGTGGACCAAAGGAGCGAGAGCCCACTTTGTAAACACACATGTTCAGATTGTGTGCGCTTCTGTGAATGACCCATGTGTATGCATGCTTGCATGGTGTCTGCGTGCCTCCTCCCAGTTACTGCGTGGCTATTTTAAGTAAGCGACAAAAGGCCCACTTAGATTTGGTTGGCTGGAAAGTCGTCCGGCGCCACAGAGCACTTCTTGTTAACTGAGGACTGCTCCTGGTCCCTAGAGCTGCTCTCCTCCCCCCTTGGTCCAGTCTTTGCCGGCTATCCACATGTCCTGCCCCTCAAAGTGCTAAGTCAGCAAATATTTGAAACTTTGCAAGTTAATCATAAGACTAAAGCCCCCCCCACCTTTTTTTTTTTTCACCTCCTCCTTTACAAACAGAGAAAGAGGGAGGGACCAAAGAGGCTGTCAGAGCTGTGCTCAGAGACACAGCTGGTATACAGAACCGGCTGCCCGGCGCTCAGCAGCTCCAGCTAATCATTAACCATCTACCTCCACGTGAGCAGGCCTCAGCCTCACACAGCTCAGAAAGGAGAAGACAGACAGAGAGAGAGTGAGAGTGAGAGAGAGAGAGCCCTTTAGCACATGCAGCAGGAACTGAACACTCAGTAGACTGAGAGAGCGAGTGAGTCACTGAGCCAGTCGCATGTTGCACCTGCCTCATGCCGAGGGGATAACCTGGATTTCATTAAGAAGTAGTTTGATTTTTTTTTTCGAGAATCGAACCAACATATCCTCGCACTTTTGCGGCCTAAGCTATGAAATGGAGCTGGACCGGAGGACTTGAATGCAGTTCTGTTGGATTAAATTTAACTTTCTGGAGTCAAAGTGAGGCTTTGAAGAAGGCGCCGCTAACCCACCGAAACATGCACAACTTGCAGCGTAAGTTTTCTGCTGCCGTCACCTAGACGCGTCGCACTGTGTCTCTGCTGCTTTTTCCCCTTCAGGCCGGAAAGAACAGATCCACATCTGTCGACCTAAGCCGAACAAGAACAGTCGCTTATCTTTTTTTGGGTTTTGTTTAAGCCTCCAGACAACTTGTCTGGTTTCACTGCTGCTTGTTGCGATAGACGTTTCGTAGGTCTGAGAAGCTGTGAGAATTAACAGAGGCTCTTAAGTTCAGACCCGCTTTCCAAAGAGGGCCCAAAACAGTGAAATTATTCATTGGTACCCTAAAAAAGGCGAATATTAACAAATAGATTACAGACCAGGATTTAAATTCTGTTCATGGAGGTTTGTGTGTGTATGTGTGTATGATATAAAAGTTTGGTGAGATCTGATCAGATTTGACTTCTATGTATTAGTCTGTAGAGCCTGGATGAATGATGGACTGGGTTTCACTTGAATCCCTAATTCTCTACCAAGAACTTGTTCTATTTTAGTTTCACTCGGGGAATCAAGTAGGCTATCTCTGTCACGCCGAGTGTCATGCTGTGGGATTACAGGCGTGTTTTGCAGCTCAGGGTGCCGCTGACCGGGCCAGGCATTATAATTCAGCTGCGTACGTGCTGCTGCAGAGCTCGCTTTGTCTGCGTGCCAGCAGTGGGACGGGCTCAGCGTCCGCACGACACACGGAAGGAGGAGGGGCCGAGCAACCTGCAGGAGAGCAAGTGGACAGGCTGAGCAGAGGGAGGCAGGGGATGACTGAGAGAAAGCAGAAAGTAGGCTGCACAGTCCTTTTTTTCCCTCCGTCTGCGATACATTTTTTTTCTTTCTAAAAAGCCGCTTACTCGCTGTGAAGGGTGATTAATGCTGGACGCAGCAGGGAGGAAGTTCAGAGGTTTTTCAGGCAGGCTGCAGTTTTGTAGGAAAAATTGAAGCAGGACGTGAAAGAAATGTGTTTTAAGAATGACCTCATCGCTGTCAGGAAATGAAAGATGCTGGAGCGGTTGGTGACAGACCCCCTCTGTGATTGGCTGTGGTAAGTGATGTAACACGTTACTGAGCAGGCTGCTCTTAATGGCTTTTCAAATGGCTGTTTAGGTGGTAATAAAGTGTTTAATTGTGCCTTCGTGGGAGAGGGGGATAATTACACAGCTTCTGCGTGTGGAAGTCTGAGCAGGAAGCCGGATTGACTCATTTCTAGCTTTCCGAGGACGAAATGTGTTCTGGTTTGAAGGCTGCCAGAGGAGTGCAGACCATGTGTCGTGGTAGAGCAGTTGGGCTGCAGTGAAACGGATCGTAAAAGTCCTCATTTAGTGCCGGCTCACAGTCGCAGCCATGGAGCCAAACGAAGCGTTTTTTTGTGTTCAGTGAGCAAGTTCTGCAAGCTCCATTGCTGCTGGAGGGTGGCTAATGCAGAGGCAGTGCAGATTTGTGAGTTAAAAATAGCCAACTGTCTAATCTTTGCTATCGTTAGCCTGACTGAGGAACTGCTGGTTTAACTCACATTGATTTATTGATTGTAAATCCATGGAACAGAATCTGGTTATCCCTCATTAAAGCTGGGCTCAACGGGGATTTGTTCATCAGCTGCTTTAGGGTACAAAGTCTATGTGGAAGGTACATTTTAACCTTTTAGTTACTGCTTTTATCTTTTTTCTGTGCATCACCTTTTGCTAACTGCCTGCTTGCTGCATTTGCAGCAAATAATATTTATAGATGGCCCTTTTCTTGAATGAAATTTATTTCCCCTGACTCATGCTTCATCTCTCCTCCCACCACCTCGCTGTTGCCGCCTCTCGCTCAGAGAGGGGCAGTATTTCATCGGCTGTTTGATCAATGGGAGAAAGCGTCAGTGAGAGGCACAGAGAGCGTGTAACAAACGCAGGACATATACGGTCCTGGATTATCCAGCCTTTTTTAAGAATTAAAAAAAAAAAAAGTCAAAGCAGCTGAAATGACTTTTTTTTTTAATCGGGCTCGAACACCGGGAGCTCCGGGCACATATTTAAATTCGGGTTGTGCCTGTCCTGTCTCCACAGCTCTACCTCCAAAGCCACCCAAGCCCACGTCTGCAATTAGCAACGGTATGAACAACAACATGGCTCTGCAGGACGCCGAATGGTACTGGGGAGACATCTCTCGGGAGGAGGTCAATGAGAAACTGAGGGACACTGCGGATGGTACGTTCCTGGTGCGAGACGCCTCCACAAAAATGCACGGAGACTACACTCTGACTTTGAGGTGAGCCACTTCTCCTTTCATTTTCTCATAGTAATGCCTTCTTTAAAATGCCTTTTCATCATTTCCGTTATTTCAACCCATTTTTATTTCGCTTACAGGAAAGGTGGAAACAACAAGCTTATCAAGATATTTCACCGGGATGGGAAGTATGGCTTCTCAGACCCGCTGACCTTCAGCTCTGTTGTTGAGCTCATCAACCACTATCGCAATGAGTCACTGGCTCAGTACAACCCTAAGCTAGATGTAAAGCTGCTGTATCCAGTCTCCAAGCACCAGCAGGTAGGCTCCGGGTCGGCTCAGAGCGGAGCGGCACGTTCAAAACCAGCCTCAGTCTGAAGCAATTTAACGGCAAATCTTTGCTAATTTTTAATCTCCTTTCAGGATCAGGTGGTGAAAGAGGACAACATTGAAGCTGTGGGCCGGAAGCTTTGCGAGTACCACCAGCAGTACCAAGAAAAGAACAAAGAGTACGACCGCCTGTATGAAGAATACACCAGAACGTCACAGGTAGGCGGCGTCCACACCTAAATTGGGGAGGTTTAAAAGTTCCACTGCTGTATTTGTACATCAGGCACTAAAAATGACTTCTGCTCGCAGGAAATCCAAATGAAACGCACAGCGATCGAAGCCTTCAACGAGACGATAAAGATATTCGAGGAGCAATGTCAAACACAAGAGCGCTACAGCAAAGAGTACATTGAGAAATTCAGGAGGGAAGGCAACGAGAAGGAGATCCAGAGGTAAGACAGCAGAAAAGCGCCACCTCCGCCAATAAACCAGAATGCTCGATTTACGTTCCAAACTGAATCGTCTGTCCCCGTTTTCAGAATCATGGGCAACTACGAGAAGTTGAAATCGAGGATCAGTGAAATAGTCGACAGCAAGCGCAGGCTGGAAGAGGATCTGAAGAAGCAGGCGGCAGACTACCGAGAGATCGACAAGAGGATGAACAGCATCAAGCCCGACCTCATCCAGCTCCGCAAGACCAGAGACCAGTACCTGATGTAAGTGCAGCACAGGGCCGTCGCCGTGCCTCCGAGGCCGATCGGCCCACTCGCTAATGTCCATGTCCCCGCTGTCTCTAGGTGGCTCACCCAGAAGGGGGTCAGACAGAAAAAACTCAACGAGTGGCTGGGAATCAAGAACGAGAACACAGAGGAGTAAGTGTGCAATTACAAATGAAGCGGCAAAAAAAAAAAATCAAGCAAAATTTAGCCTTCACCGCTAACGTCTGTGCACGTCGCTCTGTTTTTTTTTAGTCAATATTCTATGGTGGACGACGACGAAGACCTTCCTCACCACGACGAGCGCACCTGGAAGCTGGGCAACATCAACCGGCTTCAGGCCGAGGCTGTCCTCCAGGGGAAGAGAGACGGAACATTCCTGGTTCGAGACAGCAGCAAAGCGGGATGCTACGCCTGCAGCGTCGTGTACGTATCTGCCCGCTCCATTACGGCCCGTTTTAGGACGCCGTTCGTAGTGTTGAAACGCACCCCCGGTGACTCATTTAGAATGGGTTTCCTGTGGGCGCAGAGCAGGCTGTGACGAGTGTTCTCTCTTTGCAGCGTGGACAGCGAGGTGAAGCACTGCGTCATCAACAAAACCCCCTCAGGCTTCGGCTTCGCAGAGCCCTACAACCTGTACAGCTCGCTGAAGGAACTCGTACTCCACTACCAGCACACGTCTTTGGTCCAGCACAATGACTCTCTGAATGTGACGCTAGCATACCCAGTCTATGCTCAGCAGAGACGGTGAAGGCCCGGGCGCCTCGGCACGGACGCAAAGATTCAAGGCCTCACAGGAGCTGGAGACGCGTAGTGGACTCCTCCATTAGAACAGAGCAGGCAACGCTCTGACGCCCGACTCAGACTTGAAAAAGACGAGAGATGAAGCCTGAAACATTTCAGTGACTTAGCCCGAGGCCAATCTGAATGTAGATTTTCTTTCTCTTTGCTTTAAGTGGGAGCACAGAATCAAGCAGAAACTGCTCAACTCCCCAGCGGAGGACATTTGAGGCCTTTTTTCTTACGGTGCTTGTCCTTTTTCGAAGCTTTACCAGCCGGAATGTTAAATCACCGCAGGAAAAAGAAATAATCTTTAAACGGACTTGCCAGCCACAGTTTTTCTTTTTCTTTTCTTTTCTTTTCTTTTTTCTTTGTCTTTTTCACACTTTTTTTTTCCTGTCACGTCATCGTGCGTTTCTGTGTATGTGGCTGTGAGTGTGTGGCTGTCCACGTGACCAAAACTCATAGAATCAGGAAACTGTGTGACGTGGGAAGGCTGGTTAACACATGGCTTGTGTTATCTGTTCAGCAGCTGGCCATGGTTCAGCTGAAAAATGTAGCAAAATGGCACTTTTAAAACACATTTTTCTTTTTTGTTTTTAAACTTCTTTGAACTTGTGAGAAGACCAGCGGACATCGTGTCTGTCTGACTCTTTCCTTCTCGTTGTTTAACATAACAGTGCAGAAACAAACTTGATCTTAACTGTGGGGAAAGTGAAGCTATGAACGGACTTACTGTTTCATGTACATATGTGAAATTGTGCAGTCATATGAATCAAAGGGCACCGTACCAAAAAGGATCACTTTCTGTTGAGTCGTATTTCGATCTGCTATGCAAGTCTCTCCATTTTTACTTCAGAATTGTTTCACTCTGTTGCAACCCACGATATAAGCTTGTTTTATTGCTTGAAAAGTATCTTTTCCTGTGTAAATATCCAAGAGGATATTTTGTGTCAAAATGCCAAGATTCAGTAAAAACAGAAAAGCTTCTAATTTCTAAAGACAATAATAGAAATGTACACTTTATTATAAATGACTTTAACAGCAGGTATAAAGATGGAAAAGATGAGTATTTTATTAGTCTTTTTTTTTTTTTGCTTCAAACTAATGTTCCTCTCAGGCAGAGCGTTTTGAGTATTTGAGTCTGTTTTTTTCCAACTAAGCAAAGCCTACATGCCGTTCTGTTTGAGCACTCAGACTGGGCTGATGGGATTGTATGACCCATATCACCAAAAACAGCAGTATAGATTTATTTTGTTATAGAATATATATGTTCCCATGTGAAAATATAAGATCAATATACATTTTACCCTAAGTACTTTTCTGTATCAGAAAATCACTGTTTACATGGGTGGATCGGCTCATCTCAGTACGTCATTTGCCAGTGGAGTCTTAAATAGACTAACTACAGTTTTCCCCTCTCCATTTTAGTCTACCTTGAACAAATCTGTGATTTCAATGGTACATTTGCAAATCCAGCAATGAGGAATTATATTTTAGAGCGTATAAGATGTGAAAAATGACATATTGGATTACTTCTCTACTGTTCAAGGTGTATTTTAGGACACCCCTTCCTCTTCCTGGTTAGTAAAACTTTCAAGTTGAATTTGTGTTAGCAGAAAGCGTTAGCCAAATGTGATTGTTTCCCTTTCTTTATCACATGACATTTCAGAGTAGGCTTGGAAGAACTTGCACCCTGCACACCACTTCCACTCGCAGACAGCAGCCGCATAAGACAGTTCCATTTTGATTTAGTACATGTACATTTCTGGCTAAAAATCGAAAGTATGTGTTGTGGATGTACTCGACCAAATTGCTCTTCTAAAATGGAATTAAACGCACATCGTCAGACCCGTTTATCTGGGTTGGAACTGAACACGACACCTGTTTGACATTTTACTGAAAGTTGGATCTTCTTTACGTCCCCAACAACTGGTTGGCCAAACCTCATGTTCGTTGTAATTTTTTTTTTTTTTTTTCCAGAAGACATGCACCATTTTCTGGGTTGAACGATGATTTGAGATGTCCTTGTTTAGTTTTATTTTTTCATCCTTTCTTGGTTTCCCACACACATTGATTGGATTGAGATTTGCCAGTGTTCCGCAGTTTGGCTTCAAATCTGTATTAGGTTTTGTTAAATTGAAATAAAACACTTCTTTTTAAGCAAAACGTCTGTTTGGCTTCTGTGCTGGACTAAATCCAATGTACTTAGAATGAAAAGTTGAAAATCTGTGCGTACAGCTTAATCTCCTTACTTTTTTTTTATCCTTTCTTGGATTTGGACCATTATACAATTCTGACTGGTGGCACCAGCATAGTGGAGTTTTACAGACATTCCCTGGTACGAAAACCAGTTTTCTGACAGACGGCTAGAGGCCTTCCCCACACGTTGTGAAACACTGAATGTGTGAAAGATACAAACTGGGGACAAGACTGTCATACCTGACATGCAACAGTACAAGAACACAATGTCTGTTATGAAAAGGAAACTCAAAACTAGAACAAAGTTCTACATGGAATTTTTTGCGATGAGATCCTCTGCAACCTCGACTTCTCAGAAATATCTAAGTTAAGCCGTAAAGCATGAAAAATTCAAATGTCCCAGCTCATCTTTTGGCTACCATTTATTTACACTAAACTTGAACGTACAGGAGCCCATAAGGTAAACTCGACACTAAAGTCAGGGGCTCCCCTGCTGCCATTGTATGTATGGATTGTCCAGCAGACCCTCAGCCGTCACCTGCTGTTGTGCGTGCTCTGTGTCTGTCGTGCCGCCGCATGATGCAACTCAAATTGTGCAAGAGCAGAAGAGTGCACAGTCTCATGAGTTATCTGTGCCTGCTGTCGTTCCTGAGAGCCAGCGAGTCAGTTTGGATCAATAAGTTCAGTCCAGTTCAGCGAAACTAGCTTCTAAAAGCTCATTTTTCACCCTTTAAAATTCCACTTGGTGGCATTTTCCGTGTAGGCTTGTGTTATATAAGAGGGAGATGGTGAGTTTAGATCGTATATTCTATATCTGTGATTAATATCATAATCTGCTGAGTATATTAAATGACAGTGATCTGCAGAAGCTCAAAGTTTACATGAGGACAAAATGCAGAGGATTTGGGTATTATAAATCATATACAGTATATGTCAATGATGATCTCCTTGAGCTTATACAACTCATCTTGCTTGAAGTGATTATAGTTATTCTTGCCAACTCCCAGAAATTTAAGGCCCGATTCTAATAAAGCTAAAAATAGCCAGGGTTTTTTTTCTCCTCTCCTTGCTCTCCCACTTAAGAAGAATTCTTCCTCTTTTAGGTCAGCTGAACAGACTGTAATGCAGCCATACTGGTTGCAAAGCTATAAAAGATGAGCTTTAAAGATAAGGCAATGGGTTCAGACAGTTTATCTTTAAAGCCCTGACAGAGGGAGCAGAGGCTGCTGCCTTGCACTGCTCTCTGTTAAATATTAACAGTTCTATCTGAAGCCTTGGTGGGCAACTCATGGAAAGAGGGAAGTAATTAGGAACCAAAGTCCATCAATCGACCTCCCTTCAAAAGATTAACAAACTTGTCATGATCAGTGACATACATTTCACACTTGACAGAACTTGCCAAGTTATTCCTGCTGAATTCAGTCACAACTTCATAAAGTGGGCACTTTTCACCCTATGTTTTTCTTTCTATCCATTTCCATTGTTCGCCCTACAGAACCCCTCATTCTTCTTGTTGCTTTGCCTTGATGTTCCCCTTTACATTTCATGTCCAACTGAGGACAAAAGATTTCCACTGTCAAGTTTGTTTCTTTTAGATAAGATACAGTCACCGTGTGAATCCAATCCTGCTTACGCTTACATGTTCCAGAAAGCCACATAACTGAGTTATGTTCATTTCAATAAATGGCCACATGGAAAAGAACAAAAATCTGGAGCACGGACTGATATATAGCGAGTCATGTTGACCGTGATTCAGTGTGTGCGCTTCCCAGAACGGAGCCGGTAACCTTTACATAAAAAGTTTAGCTTCGACTGAAGGCATTTACAGTGTAAACGATCCAGGAATATCAGATGGCTCCTCAGTTACACATCCATCACCGGGGTACACATGACCCACTCCCACACACACGGGTCCCTTCGGACTGGATCGCAGCCTGGGTATCATCATGTGCAGCTGTGTGAGCGTCTGATCCCTTTTATCTTTGGTCGTACAGCAGATTTTGAAATGAAATAGGTTGATTCTGGTGTCAAGTCACGTGCTGCTGAGGCATCTTGGGCCGTGTGAGCACCGTGCATACTCTATAAACCCAGGGAGGTTAATGAGTAATCAGGGGAATCATACTGACTGTTGCCAGAGCAATTCAGGGTGTCTCGCAGATATGAAGACACTCAGTCTGTCTTTATGAATCACTTAAAGTGAAAACGGAGGTTACTATAGGCTCTTGAACTTCAAGAGATAGGCCAAACCTTACAAAATGAGGGGACAACATTTATTTGTTCCTTTGTTTCATTTCATTATCTCCAAACTAGATGAATATCTTTTAATTGGTGGGAAAACTAATTTTTTCATCAGTTGCAACACTGAGGTTTTAATCTGTGGACCACATATGAAAAAAGAAATTAGAGCTTGTTAAATAGATAGAATTACTTCAGTTATAAATTCAGGCCAAGGTTCTGAACATAGAGATGTAATAAGCATTCACATTAGAATATTAAAAACATCTAGAATGTGTATGTGATTAATGATAGCTCACCCAATAGCCTCCAGCTGATTCAGTACTTTAAGTAAAAGTAGAGACATGTTGGTAAGGCAGAAGGAACTGATCCCCAACTCAACATTGTGGAGTTGTTAATCCGGATAGAAAAGGGGTCTTAAAACAACTCAGAATTGAATAGAATGTTTTCAAACCTTTTAAGGATATAGCCAATGATATTATTTTGCTCTATTCATGAGGACGTAAAGAGGACAAAATATGTTTCTTTATATGTAGAGATTCTTTCTGAGAAATAAGGCTTTACATGACAGTGAATATTAAGTTCACCAGAAACCCTTCATATTTCATGAAGCTGTTTTCAGGGCTGTTTAAACTCAAATCTAAAAGGGTACATTAAAAGGTAAATGTTTGGGAGATTGAAAAAATTGCTCATGTGCATTGCTGGCCTCTCAATTATTAACAAGGCAGGGCTCACCCAGCCCCAGTGACATCAGCTCTGATTAGTAAAGTGTAGAGATGGGAGTCTGCTGCTCCTTCAGAGCAGATAACACAATAATTTATGAGTGAGGCTGAATTTATGAATTTCACAGCAAGCCAACGCCTTTACAGCCTATCCAGTAAAAGGCTTCTTAGAAAACAAAAGACACTCGCTTTGTATTTACAGTTAGAAATGCACAAGTCTGTCAGACTCCAAGGTATTTTTATCATGGAATCCCCCACCTACACACACACACACACACACACACACACACACA
>JABUIW010000124.1:9566547-9694721 GCA_013363375.1 Menidia beryllina | reverse complement strand
ATACATACATACATACATACATACATACATACATACATACATACATATATATATAGATTAGACAGGGCTTAAAATGACCAGTTTTTCCACCGCGCATGTGGAGGAGTGGAAAATATTGGAACTGACAAGGCCATGGCAGATGATTTAGATACATATTCAGACAGTGCCAAGGCCTCTTGCCAAGAGCAGAGCCAATTCAAATATAGCACAGACTCTCGGGAAAAAGTTTCCTTGAAAAACATGATTAATTGCCATCCAGTGTGTTTCAGTCAGGCTGCATGGCGTGACTAATGCAAACAGGTTTTCTTAGGCAACACACTAACCTTTGGTCAACTGGCAGGCACAGAAATCACAAACCTTTGGCTTCTATTTGACCCCCTGAAATAAAAACCCCATCTTAATGTCCCAGTTAGGAAATACTTTTGATCGCAGCGCTTTCTCACAACATGAAATAGCATGAAGCAGAATCTTATAATAAGCCAATTACCTTTATCTAAATAGAAACCAGACTGAGTTGAGATCAGCAGGAGAGAGTTGACTGTGTAAATTTGAGGCAACGCTTTGAGCAAACAGTGATATAACTCTGTCCAAATACTGAAAGTATCACAATGTGCAGGAACTTGATGACAGTTCACAGAACTGTTTGCTAATTTTGGTTCACAAGTTGCGGCGCTTTGACCTGTTGAACTGTAGCCTTGCAGTGGATGTATACATTCACCCACTAGTAGTACAGCTCTACACTGCTTTAAGTAACCCACTTAAAGCATATAAGACACTTTTTTTGTTTTCTGTCACATGTTATGGTTTCGCTGTGGCGCTGGAGGTCATTCTCACAAGCAGAATTAACCACAGGCAACAACGATACTTGAATATTATAGTTTTCTTTCTGGGATCAATAAAAATGTTTACATCCATTCAGTTTTACTCAATGTCACTCACATTTACGCGATTATTTTTAGACGGATAAATCTTACCTCGGCGTTGACATTAAATGTTTAAATGCTTTTAGAAGCACAGCAGAACACAAGTCATTCAGTGTCGTAGGTTTCCAGAAGCTGGTCAGTCAGGAGAAGTTGGCTTTTAGAGAAGAGGAGTCAGGAAATAAAAATAGATTAAAATGTAGCCAACAAAAGCTACTGAGACAAGTAATTTAGTCCTCGGGGCATAGCAACAGCTTTGAAAATACTAATCTACACAAATAGCTAGCAGCTTGAGGAGATGCTCACATTTGCTAAAGCCCACACTAAAACCCAGCTTCTGGTGTAAAATCCTGACAAAACAGCAGGATAGAACACCGTCAGGATGAAAATGGGCCAATGCATTGTGTAGACTGTATTCACAATGAAACCAGGCATTCGATAGAGTTTCAGTCTTTTCTGCAGAAAGAAAGGAGATTGTGAGATTGTGGCTTTTGCATCTGCTGCTCTTGAGTTTCCACGATAAGCCACTTCTTATTAAAAAAGGTTGTGTGACTTGATAAACCCACCCAGAGGTTTTTGAAGGCTTTTCAAAAGAATTTATCTGGGAGAAGTTTCAACATGATAACATTTTTATTAATAATGTGATAATTGATACATTATTCAAATATTGCAGCAGATATTATCATAGTGGAAATACAAAGTTGTTAAATCAATAAATAAACATAATAGAACATTTATTATTTCTGTTGTAGGTTGGTTTCTGTGTAATTTCAGGCAAAAGTGAAAGCAGAAACCATCTCATTCACAGTTCAACCTCTCATAACATTGCTGTGAGCTGTGCACCTTATAGCAATGTTGAAACTGAGACCAATCTCAAGTTCCTGATCAGAGGAGACTTTTCTGGAGTACTTCTATTGATGTTACCCTCTGGAGCTACATCAGAAGACCCTAGGGCCTCTTTTTTTAGAAACATCTTTGAATCTGAAATCTGATCACAGTGGTATACTTTGGAAAAGATCCAGGTCAGAAGTCATTTCCACAATTTGAATTGAATGTGGAAAACTCCCAGCTCTGTGCCAGCAGACATCTAGCATCTCATCATTCCTCTTTGTCGTATTCAAACACAATGTTCCAACAACCCAAAGCCTCGACAGCTGAGTACCAGGCTTCTCTGAACAAGTGAAGGTTGGCAACCACAACCGGTACCTAGCAGCTGCTTCGAGAATCAAAGGCAAAAGATAAAAAATGAAGCAATTCAAAGGGGCAGCAAAGGTAAAAACTACCCCGGAAATCAACTGGTGTGCAAACGCACTGTCACCTGACTGATGTTGAAAGACTGACAAGATCTCTCATTGCAACAGGAAGTAGAAGACAGATCAATTAAACCAAACCGAGTCTCAAAGGCTGATTTTAAGAGCTTGGCAAACACCATAGTCTGCACATCCATTCAATTTACTGAAAGATGGATTTGATGACCTCAGTAGAAAAGATATTTATTTTGCAAACTAAGATGCTTTCAGAGCAAGAGAGAGAGAAAAAAAAACTTCAATTGCAAAAGTGAGAAAACTCATTTTAACCTTTGAAATGGTGGGAAAAAAAACACACAAACCAGCACCACAAACCAGTGAGAGCAGTGTCACCAAGTGTGAAGCTCCTACAGCAGTGACCTAACAGATTTAGTTATTTTCATTTGGTTTAGACCTTTTTTTAAGCCAAGCATCAACTTGAATTTAGTCCACTGAGAATGGAGAATCCTTCAAAAAAGAAAATTTATCTTGACATTTTTATCTATCTTAAAATATATCCTAATGTCTTAAATTATTTGTGACAGCAGGAAATGATCAAACTAAATTATTTTTTTCAGATGCCCCGAATAGGAAGTAGCAGTGAAATACAGAAATAGTAAACAGTGTCATCTACTGGTGTGGACATGAAGCACACACTGATAGAAGCACTCACACACTTTCTTTTAAATATTTTTATTTGTAATGAGTGATTATACAGCACCAGATGTATTCTTTTTCATCAAAATAAGCAAATCAGAATTTAAACATGAACAAGTGTGTCGGTAAATGGCTGTACAGACAGATAAGATTTCTCTTTTGATCTGAATCTTTTGTCATCAATAATTAAATTACGATCTAATTCAACAAACAAATCCAATGAGATACCGAAGAGGATGTGACGTATTTCGGTCGATTCTTTTCCACAGTTTACAGACTAATCCAGGTGTTTGGTCCCATAAAAAAACACGATTGGCCATTCACACAGCTCAAAAAAAAGAAAGAAAAAGTCAACTACTTTTGGGAAAAAACTCACACAGCAGTGCCATATGGGAACAGCCACAAATCCACAGCTTATTCTTGTTAGTTCTTTGGTGTGCCAGAATGCCAGAACTGAATTCCATTGATTGAAACTGTACTGGTTGGTATGTGTTTTAGAGAGTGATTCAAAAAAGAGGGAGGTGATGAAGGGTGGAGATGAAGTGCAGGAGGGAAGGGGGCTCACAAGTCTACGATCTCTTCTTTCGACTCTCGAAATTTCTGAAGTTGGCTGGCCTGATCTTCATCTCTGCAAATTCAATTGAGTGCTCATGGCCCTTCCAGTGAAACCAGTTGATTCCCTGTGGATAAAAAACAAACCCAAACAAATCATTTGGATAACAAAGCAAGTTTTTCCAGCAGCTCCAGGCTAATTAGCGGGGCCTTATTAGAGATGGAACAAAGCAATCTGTCATACTACCAGACGGTAGTTTTAGCTGACACTCAGGGATTTAGGAAAACTGTGCATACCTTACTATGACTGCTGTCACCATATTTCCCCATGAGGTTGACACGATGACAGTTTTTATACCAAAAGGCCCCTTTGTAGGACAAGGCGCAGTTTGTCACAGCAATATCGTTGTCATTATCGAAGGTGGAGAAGGGTCGACCCTGGTGATAGGTCATGGAGTCACCTGGTGAGCAAATTGAAGAGACAAAAGCTCAGGGGCTGATTTTTTAAATGCACAGAGTGAGATAAGACAGTTGAACTCCCTAAAAAATCTAAAATGTAATCTGTGTTTACTGTGAGCTTCTATTTATTTTTTGCTTTTAGTTTTCCGCCCAGAAGTTCTGAAATTGGTGAAGATGTTTTCTGAAGCATGAATTAACCCAATTAGCAGCTTTCCCTTACTTTTAGGTTTTACATGCTTTACGATTATAATGAGTGACCTCCAGTCTCTCATCAAATACCCACCTGCAGTTCCACTGTATGCTCCTATGTAGAGTTTAAAACGTGTTCTTGGTTCTGCAATCGTGAACTTGTCGTACTGAGCGTAGGCCGACTCCCCGTTGTCTCTCAAGTCCACTCGCAGCTCATAATGTCCCAAATTTGTGATTTTATGGAGGTAGGACAGACCTGTGAGAGAGATTTAGAGTGTGCGAGTCATAAGCAGCAAGTGTGGGAAAGAGAAGACGATGCGAGGAGATGAGCACTCTTACCCAGCCAGAACTCATCGTTCATGTTACCAAAACCAGTGGTGTAGTTCTTCCAGTTCCTGAAGAACTCCAGCTTTCCATTTTGGCGTCTGAGGAAGACCTGAGGAAAACTGGCTTTAATGAGTGCCATGGCAGCTTTGCAGCAAATGCATCGACAGGCCTTTTTTTCTCATTAAAATCAGGGGGCTGCATGTCAGGTCCAATAATGCCCTACTCGGAGTGATCTATGGTGCGAAGCTGCTCACCATCCATCCTCCACCATCTGTGGTCATGTCGCAGTAAACCTGGATGGGCTGGCTCTCGTCTCCTCCGATATAGATGGTGTACAGGCCAGAGGTCGTCTCTCCATTCAGTAAAATCTGAGCGCAGTCCTGGGGGCGGCTGTACAAATGTCCGACTGAAAACCACATATTTAAAACACATCAACTCAAGAACCAGAGGACACAGTTGCTCTATCTCCATTATTATTACATTAAAAAAGCCCCACACAGTATAGAGTATCGCGTGAGAGGACATATCCAGGAAAAAAAAAAGAATCTAAGAGACAAGTTTTTCCATCTGCATGGCTCAGGCAGAATGAAAAATAAGCACAGGTGATCTGGCTGGCGTGTCACATCAAGCATAAGGTATCTGCATTAGGAACACATCTGGACTGTTGTGGTGCCAATCATTAGAGCCTTCACTCTCCCACAGTGTTGAGTGACACACACAAATGAAGGGGGGGTTTTATCCTCACTGGTGGAAAAGACGGTGGTCACATAACGGCTCCTCTGAGGTCCAGCTATGGCCCGCAGTTTGACGTTGTACTCTGTGGATCCAGTGAGCTGAGACATGCTGTAAGAGGATGCTGTCGGGCTCAGAATCACCTCCTGCACAAACAAAATGACAAACGGCAAAGCCTCACAGAGGATAAATGTAAAAAAAGAATGTGTTTTATAACTCCTAACATCAGATCGTGAGAGGAAGCTTCCTGAAATTAATTTGCTTTATAAATTTGCTAATCTAATGTCTGAAAGCTGGAGCCGGAGTGTTGGAACATTTTAAAAAAACTGAAAACTATGGCCTCTCATAGGTTTGGAAGATCACTTGAATACTTCTGGTATGTCATGTAGTGTTTGTCTTTGAACCCCTCAGTTGTTGGATTGAGTGGGTGTCTTTTTCATACCCTGATAACACCATCGGCAGATGAGAAGGTGAGCGTGTAACCAGTGACTGCCGCGTGAGGGGGTTTCCATGTCAGAGTTGCACTGTCTGTCTGAATGTTAATGGCCGTCAGGTCTCGAGGGGGATCCACGTCTGCAAATACAGCGGCCACGTGTCAAGCAGCGCTTTCGCCGAAGCCACTCAGACTGGAAAGTTAGCCGGCGTGCTACTGTCTATGGACCTCCCAAATCCACCTACCTGTGGTAAATTCAGTCTGAGCGGAGGAACTTTTCTTAGCATCTTTCATACCATGAACTCCAACTGCATAGTGTGTTCCCGGAACAAGGGACTTCATCTGAAACTCCACTATGTTTCCAGAGACATGCTCCACCACTGGGGCCACTAAAGGGCAGAGGTCAAACCGTACAGTCAAACCAACTAAAACATTTCACCAGTAAGCTGTTTTTAAAAGAAATCCACCTGAATCAGCCTTAAAGGTGATGATGTAGCCATCCACAGTGGCCACAGATGGTTGCCACAGCAACAGAGCGGACGTGTCGGTGACATTGATGGCAGTCAGACCCTGGGGGCTGTCCAAAGCTGAGCACACAAACAGGAAGGTTTTAATTTGCTTTTCCTCGAGCTGACTCCGATGTAAGGACACGGGTGTGGGTGCGCACGAACACGGAGGAAATCCAACCTGTGGTTACAGTGTCTGTGCTCGGCTCACTTTCCTCCAGACCCTTCAGAGCGCTGACAGTTACTTGGTAGGTTTTTCCAGGAACCATATTGACGAGTAAAGCCTCAGACACGGTGCCATCGGCGGTCACGATCAATGGGCTTCCTGTGAAGGGAGAGAACAAACACAGCGTACTAAATCTGCAGGTCTAACAGTGATAATGCATTTGCAAGGCATTTTACACAGTCAAATGTACCTTTGGTGACTTGAAAACCACAGATTAGAACAGTTGCATTTAAACATTCACAGGCACAAAGTTTATTTAAATTCTTAACTACATTAGTTTTTAATTTTATTCAGCTTGAATTTGATTCAATGAATAGTCAAAGAGTGTCTCTGTACAACAGAATACTGGGAAAATTCACTTAAAGAATGAAAAATCTAAAATGCGTTTTGTTGACTCATTTTATTTCCTTTACCCACTTTTGGAATCTGCCTGAAATTCTGGCGAAACGTTTTTTGGTCAAGTTTCTCAAAAGATTACAGAAAATTTGAGAAAGCTAACACATAAAGCACAGCTGTAGACGAACCTGAAACCAGCTAAAAGCTGTTGCAACGCAGCAACCACTTACCTCCTTCAAATGGAACATAGGTGATGCGGTAGTTGTCCACCGGAGAGCGCGGCATGGACCAGTGAACAACAGCTGTGGAGTCAGTCACGTCAGAAAAGCTGAGGCCTTTCGGAGTGCTCAGGGCTGGCAGAGGGCAGGTGGGTATGCACAGACAGGAAAACAATGACAAGGATATTGAAAGGTGAAGAAAATAGGACTATCCAGAAAAAAAGAAAAAGCCTTCAGCTTTAGGAATTCAAATTAAACACAAGAGAAAGTGTTTGCCCTTAGACCCACTTTTAATAGACACACCATTAGACCTAAACAGGAGGAATAAATGTCATTAGTGGTATTTTGACTTCAGCGCTTCATAGAATAAACACAAAAAGTGGTTAGAGTGAAGCTTCACACTTTGTACCTGTATGAGCAACCCCTGTTATAGGTTGAGAGCGTTGGTCCAAAGAGACACCATAAAGCTCGATTTCATACTCAGTACCAGCCATGAGGCCAGTTACAACCCTGGTACGCTCGTCGCCGCGGACGCTGTACTCTTGAGGATGAGCTAATCTTTTGCTGTCTCTTATTTTGATCACAAATCTGTCAAACAGATCTTCGTCAGCTGCCCACGACAGGCGGAAACTGTCAGCTGTGATATCAGAGATGAAGAGATGCTCCACTTCCGGCTCAGCCTCTGGTTAGACAAGGACACATTAACGATGCATTGGGTTTGGTGTTCTCCCCAGAGAGTTTCATCATTGAACGTAAGTCTGGAAGAGGCCAGTCAACAGGTAAGTTGTCCGGGTGACAGACAGAATCGCATTCCAGGCCAAAAGCTTTTTGGTCCACCACCTCTGATCTGCCATGCTCAGGCATCCAGTTAGTGTAAATAAGTCAAACACATAGCAGTGGAACCACAGAGGCATACAAGAGCTAAAGGACGAGAGGCCTTTTGTAGTTGTTTATCTATGTCAGTAAATGGATTTGTTGAGATGAGCTCCCCAAGGACAGCATACAGTGCATTCAAAGATAATGAAACTAATAAGATGAGACATTAAATCAGCAGATGCGTCATGCTCAGAGCATCTGCCGATTTGTCAGTGTTTTCCGGTTCTATATGGGATTTACAGAGCAGCGGGAGTGGACAGCAGAACGGAGGAATTTGTCCACAAATATCTGTGTATGTTCGTTTAAAAACATGAAGGAAAACACATAAAATATGAAAACAAACAAAACTGCTTGTTCATATTTTGAAGGAAGGAAGGTATAGATGGGAGCTTCTTCTCCTCATTGAGACAACTGCATACCGAGAAAGTGCTTCAAATAAAGAATGGTGAGATCATTCTGAAAAAAAGTTGTTTTATGTAGTCAAGTTATGGTTAATTAGGAATACTCTGCTGAAGCTCCACCATCAAAACATGGCATATACCTAAACCTGCTGATACTGAGGGGAATTCTGACCCATTATGGATGTTATTTATATTGATTTTATATTCATTTTCACTTTCATTTCAAGAAAGACTGCCATGTTTGTCCTGTGAAACTTCATCAATAAATAAAAGCTTAAGAACTACACGTATAGCAGCTAGAGCAAATTGAGAAATGGTACTGTTTAGTAAGACGAGGGTCCTTGCAGTGCACTGTGAGTGGTACCTGTCACAGCCACTGTAGTCAGAGGCCGAGAGAGAAGCCCTGACTCTGACACCGCGGTCAGCCTGAGCTCATAGCCTATGCCGGTGATGAGGCCCCAGATGTCCAGGTGGCTTTCATTTCCTGGCACCGTGAACTCTTGAGGCTCCAACAGCCATCCAGAGTCTGTCACCATTATGCGAAAGTGGCTGAAGCCGGCACTAGAGGGAGGTAGTTCCTCCTGGTGCTGCTGCTGCTGCCTCACCGCCCACGACACCCGGAAACCGTAGGGGGTAACGTTGGAAATGGTCAAGTTTTCCACTTTGGGCAAAGGAGCTGGGAGGAGCGGGATGGGTTTGATTGAAGGGGGGGGGATGAGATCCATTAGGAGGACAATGTGTGCGATGGTTGCAAAAGCAAATTAAGAGCCAGCTCTTATGGAGTTATAAATGCAAATTTGCCACCACATCTTCAGCATCTAAAGTTCATTTCACACTCAAAAGGCAAAGTGACATACATCATGGTGTTTCTTAATTCCTCCCAGATGCTTCTGAGGGGCCAGTTCTAAGCTTGTATTTAAGTTAAAAACATTTTATATATTTATGTTGGCATGTTGGAGCATAAATAGGAAGTGTGAATTATTAAAAACCATGAACATTTTACTTGCAATCCCCAGAATGAGGGAACTCTTCTGGTTGTAAGAATGATTCTTTACTTTCTTTCTCTACATTTCAACCTTGATTTATTAAGACAGTAAGTATCTTTTCTTGTCTCTGGTTTTAGTTACTAGATTCACGCCTCAGACTTTAAAGAAGGTTAATTTGGAACTAATGGATAATAATGTTTAAACCTGGACACCAGTTTACTATTAGAAAATATACTATAAAACACTTGTAGTGCTCCCTTGAAGTAGGCATGATATTTTACTGGCTGTGATAGAGGCAAGTTGCTATAGACACTTTTGTTGCAAACAAAAACTTTGGTGTCAGAAATGGTTGTTGGATTGCAAAAAATGATAGAACTGACAAACAAATAAAAAGAATACTATTTTGGGTGTTATCACAGAATATAGTTTCTGGAATAAGTCAAACGTTTTTAGCTGTGACGTGACACTGACAATATTTGCCAATGATGCGTGTCAGCTTTGCCCCTTCAGCATTTCAGACCTTAGATCTGAAGAAACTTTGTTTTTCCAAAAAAACTTTTTCAAAAACCTAACATTTCTTGAAAAAAAATCACTAATCCGTAATCAAATGATTATTTTTTTGTAAAAGATATGAGTTAAATACGTAGTACCTGTGACAGCATGGGCTAACACAGAAGGAGTGCGGCGCCCGTGTGAAATACCATACAGTTCAATTTCATAGCCTGTGTCATCCATCAGGTTAGAGACGGTTATGTTACCGACTTCACCCGGCAGTCTGAACTCCAGTGTGTCAGACTGCTGCTCAGAGTCACTGACCCGGATAACAAAGCCATCAAAGTGGCCTGACACTGTGCTCCAGGACAAGCTGAGGTTTTGTGGGCTCACAGAAGAAGCAGTTATGGGCCCCAACTGTGGGACATCCTCTGAACAAAAGAAGAACATGACCTTTCAATGATGTTGCCCTGGGAAGACATTTCTGGAACATGCACAATCAGGAAATCGGTGTAATTCAGTACCTGTTGTAGCAACGGCAAACAGAGGTTGCGTGTTCTGACCACCATCACTGGCGTAAAGCTTTATGTCGTAGTTTGTGCTCGATTTGAGCCCAGTCATTACTGTGGAGCGCACGTCTCCTGGAAGCGTGCGCCCCACTGCCTGCGAGGGCAAAGCAGACTCTCTGACCTCTACTATAAACTTTTCAAATTCCCTCTCTCTTGTTCGCCACGACAGAGAGAATCTGTCTGAGGTAATGTTAGACACAACTAGCTTCGACAAAACAGGCTCTTCTGCTAAAGGGGGAAAAAAAATAGAGTGTGTTCATTTACTGAGTTACAAAATGATGTATTTGTTTGCAGCTCAACGCTACACAGCAGATAACACCTGAAGAATAATACCAATCTGAAACTAAAAGATCTAACGTCTATGGCTGATTTAATGGACAGAAATTCCAAATACCTGTTGATGCAACAGTACTGACAGCCCGAGTTCGAGATCCCTTGAATGTCCCATAGAGGTAGGCTATGTAATCAGTGCTGGGCCTGAGCCCTGTGACGTCATGTGACCTTACATTGTGAGATATGTTAAATTCCTTTGGCTCCATCAGCCAATCAGAGTCAATTATCTCCAAGATAAAACCATCAAACTGTTCTTCAGTGCCATTCCAGAAGATGGAAAAGCTCTCTGATGTTAAGTTTGAGATATATAGTTTGCCAACCCGTGGTTGATTCACTGAAGAAAGAAACCAGGATTAGAAATTTATCAAAGCCATTCTGCATATGATTTGAAATGGTTCAAATATTGATAGTAGCTCATTAAATCTATTAATCATAAAATGAATATGTTAGATATCAGGACACTCACCAACATCAACAGCATTTCCTGACAGTCTGAACAGAATAATAAACGATTTCATGCATGCATGTACTTCTGTTTAAAAATGCAAACAGAACACCCAACACTAGATGTTCCACTGCTTCTTAAGTTTCAAACCAACAGTTTTTTTCTTAAATTTTACAGATAAAGAAGCAATACTGAGTGCCAAAGAAATAAATCAAATAAAGCCTCCAAGTAAATACCTAAGACCTTTTGCCCTGCAGGTTTAAATGAATAATTAATTTCTCATGTGTAAATGATGATGATAAAAGGTGGTTGAAGAGGATGATTTCATGCATATGGAGCACTATTTGATCATGCAACTGACCTGTTAATTTCAGTGACATGATGTTGGATGTAAGCATGACAAAGCCAACAGCTAAAGATGACCTTTAACCTTTAAAATGTAATTTCTCATGCTATAGGGTCATCGGTTACATGCAAACGTGCATCAGATGTCAAATGAGGTGGTGATTCTGACAACCTGACGTTACTGGCAAGAAGATGACATCTGCCACCTAGTTCAAAAGTTACTGAGGATATATCCTATGTCTCATTGTCTCACACACACACACTCCTAGTGCTCATCTGACATGAATACTCACACATGCCCCCTACAGTTTCTTCAATGAGCTCTTAAACACCCACGGGCAAATGGTTGCTCAAGGTTAATCAATTACACACTGAATGAAGGATAATGGGATGATATGAGATAGTCACACTGTCGCGGATGATGGGCGAGGAGAGGATGAAAGTTATTGGTTTGCTTTTGCAATCATTGCGGCACATCAGCGTCAGACCTGACCATGATGCAGGGATGGTAGGGGGGAGGGGTGTCATGCACTTTGGTAACTGGGAAGGAGAGAGCAGTTGGAGCGGGGGGGGGGGTAGACTGAGGATGAATGTTTGGCTCAGTGATGCGGTATGGACGCACATCACCCTGCTCTCTCTCAGCGAGACAGAAACAGTGGCTGGAGGGTGAAGAATGATATTGTTAAGATGCAGCAGTTCAGTGCACTGAGGCCCTGTTGTTGGACTGAGAAGCCAAAACAGAAACTGGGTTATGTAGTTTTCGTTCATGCAGAGAGGTGAGGATGCTCCACTGTGCGTGGTACGACAGAATTATGAATGTGTAGGCTTCACAGTTGTTGACTGAAATAGGAAGATTGAAATGATTATCGGAAAAAGAAGGAAAGGTTTGGCTGCAACGCCATCGGTTCCGGGTACCTGTGGTTGCTTCCCTGTACAGAGGTTCAATGAAGTCGCCCTGATACATCCCATACAAGCCAACCATGTAGCTGGTGTTGGGGTTCAGCCCAGAGATGCCCAGGCTCAAAGCGTCTCCGGACAGAGTGAGGTTCTGGCTCTCAGCAAAATTCTCCATGTTTGTTACCTCAATGATAAAGCTGTCAAAGTCCCCACCAGTGGGGCTCCAGGATGCAGTGAACCCATCCCATGAAATGTCAGAGATGGTGAGGTTAGCCACTGCTGGCTTCAGCTCCGCTGCTGGATAGACAGATCAGACTGAGATCAACTAAATGGCAAGTTGGATTATTCAGCATATTTCAAGGCAGAGTGTTAATGGTAAAAAGAGTAGCTGAGTATTAGGGTTAGGAGTGTCTATATTTGAGATAGTGGTTCACAAAGTTCTAAAAATATTTCAAGAAAAAAAGTCATGACATTTTGAAAGCTGATTCAGAAATCACAAAGGAAAAGGAAGCAGATTTCCAAAATGCATACAGAGATGCAAGGAGAGACTGGCGCCTATCCCTGCTGTCCTTGTGAGAGGCACAGTACATCCTTAATAGGTCAGTCAAGTTGTACAAATTAATATAATATACTAGTCTTGCTTAAACTAAAAAGAACAGAATGTTCTAGCTTTAGCCTTGACTCTTTAGGATTTCAACTCATCTTCAATTTATTGGACAACAAACTGCATGCATGCTGGCATAAATGAAGTACATCAATCTTTTAAGAAAATGTCTTCATTAGATCATATTTATATATGTATTATTAATCATTAATGAAATACTGAAATAAAACATTATAGTTTCATAAAAATGTTCCAGTATTAATGCATGCAGCATGAATTTTCAAAATGTCAAGCCTTCATTTTATTAAGATAAATAAATTATATTTACCCCAATACTCTCTGTATATATATATGTGTGTGTGTGTGTATGTGCTAATATATGTTTGAAAGACAAGTTTCTTTGCAGCATCTTGAATCAATTATAGTGGAAAAGATAAATATTTTGTGGTGTCATTATGCCAAAGGCAGAGGGATTTCAGTTTAATGTACCTGTAGCAGCAAAAACTTTTAGAGGTAAAGACTGCCTCCCTCCCACCATTGCTTGCAATGTTATATCATAGTGAGTGGAAGGGCTCAGACCCTTTATGTCGGCTGTCCGTACACTTCCTGGGAGTACGATCACTTGAGGCTGTGCCACCACCGATGGAGCACGGACTTCCACCAAAAACTGGTCGAATGCCTCATCGGGCGCTGACCAAGTCAGCCTAACACTGGTGGCGGTAACACTGACTGTGAGGTCGCCTGGCAGATCCATGCCGGAGCTCTCAGGCTCGGCCCCGGAGCTCATCACAGTTTCAGATGGAGCTTCGGAGCTAAAAGATGGGAGGGGATCAAGGCTTTCATTCTCCTCAACAGACTCTGGGGCCTCTTTGACGCTCAGCGCAAGTACGTCTGGAGAGGTAGGCTTAGGTGCTACAGTGAATAAAAGCAGGTAAAATAGTGAATTTCTTTGTGGTTCTGCTGGAAGCTGTAAAAAATCCTGTGAAGAAAAATAGTGGGTTAATGTAAGCACACAATTCGCTTCCTCTTCAGCGAGCACTGCCCCTTGATCTACCTGTCGACAGGATTTTTTTTTTTTCTAGATTTGCTTTTTCATGATAGCTCAATCACCAAGCAACAGCTAAGCTGTTAATGACACTAGTCAGTGTCATTAGCTTGTTGAAGGTTCTGAGTAGCCCACTACAGTGGAAGTACACAGCTTTCTTCAACCGGATGTTGAAGCCATGCACAGCCGTTTGAGACTCTGAAGACACGCTGTTGATTCTCTTGGATGACATGCGAGGGATGTTTGACTGTTTCCATACTGTGAGAGCATGATTTCATTCTGTGAATGGTAGTACGGGGGATGAATCATTTGGGTGGAATTAGTTGGACAAGGCTTTCAGAGAGCAAAATGGTTGCATTTCAAATGGAGGAGAAAAACTGATGCCGCCAGCCGAGTAAAGGCCCAGTCCAGAAGACGCTGTTCCGACCACAGATTTCTTCTTGCATTTGAATTTTGGGAAGCAACATCTTGCCTAAGTTCTAAAGCCTTGGCAGATAATAAGTGAGATGAGATCAAATGAGCGTATTTAGGTGCGGGAAAACATGCCAAAGATTATGCATTTAAAAGTTTCAATTTTAAAAACTGGGATCATAACTTGGAAATCTCATACTGGCATGCAAACCCACTCAATCGTGATTTTTACAACTCATCCATTAAACAGGGCTCTCCTTTGAGGAGAGAATCTTTGAAAAACCATTAATTCTCAAATAGAAGCTTATACCTGTGGCTGCAACAGCTTCAAGTAGCTCAGATCGCTGGCTATTCTTTAATCCGAAAAGTTTTATTTGATATTCTGTTGATGCCTTCAGGCCACTGATTCTAGAGCCATGAGCATCTCCAGGAAGTTGGACCTGTCTCACATCCCACAACCGCTGAGTGTCTTTATATTCTATTGCAAAATTATCATACACATCCTGAGGCTTTAGCTTCCAAGTGAGGTCAAATCCGTCAGGCGTGATGCCTGAGATGGTCAGCGATCCATGCTCATCCTTGGGCTCTGTCCCAGAAAACTGGGACTCAGACGGCTCTAAGTACACAAAGCTAATGACATTGTCCTCTGAGACGGTAGGAGTTGCTAGCTTGCGGTCGTCTGAGTCAGCTATATAAAAAGTGAAAGAGGCTACAAGAAAAACAAAGAGGCACAAATCAAGAAAACATGCGATGAAGTTGTTGAGTGTTTTTCTTGGCTTCAAATTTACAAAGTTGTTTCCAAAAAAGTTGTGATACTGTATAAAATCCAAACATTTAAGAGGTGACTCAAGGGGAGAACATCCCCAAGACAACATGTAAAATCCAAATGGTTAAACTTTTAAAAAAAAAATGCATGTAATGTATTTTCAAGAAATTAAAACAGTGGTAGGTTTTCCACTTTTATCCATCAGTTTCTCTTTTTTAAAGAAAAGTCTATGTAAAATGGTAAGGATTAAATCATTACTAAAATCCTTTCCAATGATGTCGTTGATCCATTTTCAGGTTATTATGGCGTTTAAAGTAATGCATACTGTTTTTATTCCCACCGCCCACAAAGTCACAACTTTTTCGGAAAGATGGTGTAAAGGGGTTTGTTGAAATACAACTAAAAGCTGTCAAATGAAACTCATAAAGTTACACAGCTTTGGTAACCATGCCAGGAGTAAGTTCAATATATGACAAACTAAATATGAGAGGATGAGGTGGCTGAATGTTGGTGAAAATTGATCAAACTTGTGAAAATGACCTTTTCGTCTGAAATCTAAAGGTGCGTGTTTCCACTGATTCTCACTGAGGAAGAGCTGCTCCCCACCCACCTGTGGATGCAGACAGTGAGATGAGTCTGCTCCTCTTGCGTCCTCTCTCTGCCATTAAGGTCAGGCTGTAGCTCATCCCAGGAGTCAGGTTGGACAAAACATAGGAGGTGGCTGTGGGCGGGATCTCAACCTCTTCTGCCCGGCCGTCCTTGGAGATGTACGCTAACCTGTATCCACCGACTTTGGCCTGAGGCTTCTGCCACCTCACCGTGAGAGACGTCTCTGTGGACTTGACCTCTTCAAAACCTCTGGGGGGATCAAGATCTGACAGAAAACCAGAAGCAACATTTGACATCTGTTACCATAAATACCATAAACCGGACTCCTCACCATCAGTTTCATTTAGTCCCTCGGTTCATATCAACACAACACAGCTGTGTGCGTACTGATGAAATAGTGTGAAGGCAGAGTGTTTGGACAGCTGCGCGGTGGCGGCGCTCACCGGTTGCAGCATTTGCAGTAGCCGGGAGGCTCTCCCTCTCATTTTTCATGGCTGTCACTCCGACCCCGTACTCTGTCCCCGGCTTCAGGCCTGCAACAGAAAAAGATGGAAGTGAAGTAACAGCATGATGAGACACGTGAAAGGCTGCAGGCCGCGTGTGTGTGAACATGTGTGTGTGCTTAATGGATGCTTTCCTTGACCCTTACCGGTGATAGTAGCTTGTGAGGTCTCTCCCGGGCCCTGCGGGAACACTTCTTCTCCGTGAATGGCTCCAGAGATTGGGCTGTATTTCACTCGATAGCTGCCCACATCAGCTTGACTGTTGGTCCACTCCAGAGTGATGCTGTCGTCTGTGTGGGAGACAGCCCGCAGGTCTTTGGGAGCATCCAGTGCTGAGAAAAAATATAGTTTTCACCATTAACAACACAGTGACAGTCTCATACCTATTTACATACATTTATCATCCCCACCTTGAAACAGACAGCTGTCCATGGTGGTTTAGCTTATTTACTTTTTTTTGTCAATCATAGAAAAGTAAAAACACAGGACTAGTTGTTAAATGTCCAGAAAAGGCTGCTTACTTTTCAGGTTTTGAACATTATAATCTTTACTGGTCGGCACCAATTGCTGCAAAAGCAAATGACTGGTTTTAGGGGACCTCCTGGGAACGTTGTTTAACTTTGAACGGTAAAAGCATACATTTTCTGTCTTGTCTGCCCTGTTGTTGCCTCTAAACCACCAAATCAACTGGCTCTGAAAGATGAGGCTTATCTTTCAAAAACGGTTCACAATTATAGAGTTTAAATTCTTAGAGAGCCTTGGTAATTTCCTAAAACGGTTGGATACTGATGTTCCATCAAACAAACATTTCTTAGTGTGTGGGCACACATGGAGATTCTTGTTTCCTGGCCCTGGCTAAAGCAGAAGTAAGCCGGGGTTTGCTTCGTTGTTCATGTTCTTTTTTATATTGGGCCAACACATACAGTACCTGTATTGAAACGTGTATAAGTCAACATAGGGGCAGTCTTTCATGTGTTGTTAACACAAATAAAGAAATGTGCCACGAAAGCGAGGCTCTGATGATGATATGGAACAGTAACGAGCAACGTGGCTCATAACTTTGAAAAGGGGTGTGAGCTTTTAACCAGAGGGAAAAAAAGTATTGCATGTTAGTGTGTCTGGACCGTACCATATTAATATTGTGGCCTAAAAGCCCAAATGTCTGCTAAGAGCTTTTTTATTAGGTGTTTTTGGTCAGCTTGGCTGTGCACAGTAAATAGGTATAACAGCACTAACACCTGCTCAGACAAACCACGCCAAACCACGAGTTTCTTACTGAATTTAATCCAAAATTGGATCGTAACGTTTGTATGCGGCAAACATCTGAAATATTTGATCTGATAGAGATATCATAAAAAGAGTTATTCCTTGCTTAAGTGTTCAGTTCATTTGAACGTTTTGTATTATTATAAAAGCGCTAACTTAAGTAAAAAAAGAAAAAAAAAACGATTAGTTATTCTAACTAAAAGCCCACCTGTAGTAAATGTAGCGGTGACGGGGTCACTGGTGACATCTCCACTCCTGGACACGAGTGACACTGTGTACTCCATGTCTGGTCTCAGGTTGTCTACGCTGTACTGCTTGTCAGTAGGGGAAATATTCACAGTGGTTTTTTCTGAAGGGCTGGAGCTGGGCATGTAAAATACAGTGACTCTGTCGACTGGCGCCACCGGCAAATACCAGCTGATCAGAGCGGATGAGTCTGTGACATCCTTCACATCAACCTGCCGCGGGCCGTCGGTCTCTGGGTTTGGACAAAAAAGATGCGTTAAACATTGCGTCGCTTCTAAATGATTTTAAAAAATGCATCAACCACTGTGCCACCCCTCATTTTGTCCTGCCTTTGCCAGGAAAATAAGTTACTGAAACAACTGAAACTGACCGAAAACCTCAAAAGAAACATAAGGAAAGCGGGCGAACTATTGGTCAAATGGTTTGTTTTACAGCATGTTTCAGTAACCATGAAATATACTTTGAGTCAATACCTTGTAGGAGTATTGTATAATTGTATATACAATACTATTGTATAATTGTATAATTAAGTTCCTGTATGTATAGTTAAGTACATAATGAACACAAACATATTATTTCCTATTGGGAGGAAATTGTGTGAGAAAAAAATATTCAAACTGCCCTGCTGTACAATAAGAAGATACACTTCCACGGTTCCCTTTCAGTCTGTTTACTACCAGACAGATCTCCTGTTGGTTTACAGGAGACATGTGGAGGAGACATTGCTTCGCCATGTTTGAGGAGGTAAAAGTAAGAAAGCAACTTTTCGTCAATCACTCACTTGGAGGAGCCGTGTCAGGTTTTGGCCTACACAAATAAATGACGTCAAGAACAAATGGGGGGAATACCCAGGGAGTCCACCGGCACAGATCTGCTACTAATGCCTTTTGCAGACACAGACAAGGGGGTTTGACTTGGCATAACAAATCAGTTGCGTAAGGACTTTGGAGGCGTTTCTCTCAGTAATGTATCCGGTACTTTAGCAATAAAAAGTTTCTGCAAGCAGGGTATAAAAGTTTAGAGCATCGTTTTGCTTACCTATAAACATGACAACTTTCACATGGTCATTCTGGACTGACATGGTATTGCTCGACTTATTATTCTTTACCTAAGATTAGATAGATAGGAACTATGCTGAGCCAGCAGGGGTTTCCTGCTTTAACTTTTATCTTGCTTATGTAATTTTACACTATGCTATAAAAGCATTTTTAAAAATCTGTACTCAGGTTATGTGACAGATAACATAACCTGGGTACAGATTTTATAAAATGCACATATCTCACATATCTCACAAACCACATGCTGATTAAACACTGACACTATCTCATTCGTGTACTTCTGTGTGCAGGAAACTCACTTGTGCTGACTTTCCTGGACGTTTGGGGTCCTCTAGTGTTGTTCTTGATGATGTTGATTGAGACCTCATACTCTTGTCCTGGTCCAAGGCCTGACTGGAGGAATTGGTTTTGAGAGGAAGGAAGGGTGCTTACCACTTTACCATTTTCTTCTTTCTGCGGAGACACATGAAATAAGCAAACTTTACATCCAGTGAGATTTTGATATTTCAACGAAATTCCATTCGGCAATTTTGTTAAATGTGCCAATATAAATTTTAGCAAACTGTCAGGAGAGAAAACTCATTATGATACGGAATTCTGTTAGACATTCCTCAGTATTGTTTTTCTAAAATGAATGAACATGTGTGCCTGAATAATCGTCTAATTTATGCTGTTCCAGAGCAAAGAGGACAATCAGATGGATTAAAAAAACAATTATTTTGATGTAGCTTCCTTTTTCCGTCTTTTAAGTTAGTTTTCAACAAATAAACTGCTGAACTATTCAATTTCCCCAGCCTGAGGAAATACGAGACTCTCTTATGTAAGAGTTTTGAGCACATTAGTCCTGCTGTGTTATGCCTTTATTTTGATTCCAAAATTCTCTTTCAGCCTTTGTGGAGGAAGCCCGACTCGGTTCAGAGTGCAGTGTTTTTGGAAGGCATAAACCACCACTCCAGACTGTTCCAGCTCAGTTTGAGACTAGCCATCTTGAATAGTGTCGTGTTTTTCCACCGTCTCAACCAAAAATCACAGACCTCTGACATTCAGCCTCACATTCTTAACACGGGGCCAGAGACCAGGTGTCAGCCTGTGTGTTTGACTTGGCTGCACAATCTAATCATGATAAATATGACATACCTCTGGTGTCCTTTGAATCTGAAATACAAACAGAAGCTACTGAACATTTATCGTAGCATCAATTACTGCACCTTTTTTTTTTTTTATTCACCCGAGTAAGCTTGTGTCATCTCATACTTTTTAGGTCATCATTCCCAAGAGGAGTGTGTTATTTGCTGCTCCGAGGCTACAAAAACATTTGTAAAAAGATTTATTTTACTGCACAAGGAACTCACAAATTGTTTGGGGGAGTTCATTTTTCCTCTTCAAATGCAATTTAAGGAATCTTTCATGACAGGAGGTTTGACCTTTTTCTTGGAAAACACTGGTGAGCTGGAATTATTATAATGTCTTCTCGTAATGGAATATACGATTTTAGTTTCGCATATTATACAACTGCACCATTCAAGATGAGCTAAGGGTCAGAAAAGGACGATGTATTTATAGCTGAATAAAAACTCTGCAAAGGCCATAAAACATAAAAAGGCTGTGACTTATCAGCACACACAGGCGTTTCTTGTCAAAGCCTTACTGCCTCCAGTTCCAAGCAGCGGATTTAGCTGCAGCTCTGTGACATTCAGATGCGCTCTCACTTTATTTTCCATATGTCAAACCAAACTTTGACATGAAAAGTGAAGTAAATCCTCATTTGTTGAAGCACCGAGTAAGCTGGCATTGCTCGGGCGCTCTCCTTTTTCCCTTGATGGTTTGTAAAACTGGGGGGGAAACCTTCAAAAGACGAGCAAACTGACCGTGTTGCGAAAATAAATCTCCCATCCATCAAAGGAGATGTCCAGCTGGTCCCACATGACCTCAACCGAGGTCTCTCTCACTGATTTGAATCTTAAACCTTCAGGTGCCGGGAGATCTGTGGAAACAGCAACAGACAGAATCTCAGACTTTGTTTAACTGAAAATATTCTGAGGAAACCAATGGCAAAATGACTGTGATGTACCTGTGGCCACTCTGGCGCTGACAGGGATGCTCCTCTTATTGCTCAGGACGGCATACACACTGATCAGGTACTCAATACCAGGTTCAAGCTCTTTGACAGTGGCTGAGGCCTGGTCTCCGGGCACAGTGAACTCTAGAAGAAGACCTCCGGGACTGGTGGGCACGTATGTGACAAGATACTCTGTAACCAGCATCTCATTGCTCCAGGAGACGTCCACGGTTTCGGGGGTGACCTCGCCGACTTTCAGGTCTTTTGGAGGAGACACTGGAAATATGAAAGAAATAAAATGCTGAGGGTATTTTCTCTGATGGTTCTTCACATGCTAAGTCATTGAATATCCACCATAAAGCCCTGATGCAAACTCCAGACCCACATCTGGTTGTGGTGGGAAGAACTGCCAAAAAAAAAGCCCAAACCAAGAGCAGAGAATAGCAGCTCGCAAGCCGAAACTCTCTTTTATATCCACCGAAATAGTTTCTCTCAGAATGAGTGGTGAGTGAATTTTGAGAATGGAGGGAAATGACATCACTCTGGATTTGCTTTTATTGTACTCCAAGTCGACACACGGAAACTTTCAGAGACTCGCAACTGCTAACGCTTTTTGTGTGTAACTCTGCACTGAGTTTCTTACCCACTGAGCAGTCCTCTCCGATGTAGCCCTCGTCACAGACGCACTGACCATCCACGCAGCGGCCTTTGTCCTGGCAGTTGTTGAAGCAGCTCAGCTCGGCGCAGCTCTCTCCTTCGTATCCGCCCTCACATGCGCACCTCCCGTTGATGCAGCGTCCCCTGTTGTTGCAGTTGTCCGGACAGGCCATCACGGAGCAGTCGTCTCCTTTGTAGCCCTCCCGACAGACGCACTTCCCGTCGTCGCAGGAGCCCCTGGCCATGCAGTCGTTGGGACAGGCCCTCTGACCGCAGTCTTCCCCGGTGAAGCCCTCGTCGCAAACGCACTGGCCGTCCACGCACCGGCCGCGGCTCCTGCAGTTGCTGGGGCAGCTCAGTTCGCCGCAGTCCTCGCCGGTGAAGCCGGCGTGGCACACGCAGCGGCCCTCGACGCACTCTCCGCGGCCGTAGCAGCTAGAGGGACAGGTCCGGACGCTGCAGTCCTCCCCGGTGAAGCCCTCGTCGCACACGCACTGACCGTTGAGGCAGCGGCCCCTTTGGCGGCAGTCGTTGGGACAGGAGAGCTCAGAGCAGTCGTCTCCCTGGAAGCCAACATCGCACGAACACTGTCCGTTTATGCACTGGCCCCTGCTGTTGCAGTTGTTGGGACATGCCAGCTGACTGCAGTCCTCACCTTGGTAGCCTGAGTCGCAGATGCACATCCCATTGAAACACGTCCCTCTCTCATTACAGTCTTTCAGGCAGGTGAGGCGAGAGCAGTCCTCGCCACTGTACCCGGCGGTGCAGACGCATTTCCCGTCCACGCAGAAGCCGTTGCCGTGACAGTTGCCGGGACAGTTGTCCTGCCCGCAGTCCTCCCCGCCGAAGCCCTCGTCGCAGAAGCAGGTGCCGTTCACGCAGCGCCCGCGGTCGTAGCAGTCGTTGGGGCAGATGAGCTCGGAGCAGTCCAAGCCCGTCCAGGGTTCCTCGCACACGCAGTCTCCATCCTCGCATCGGCCTCGGCCCAGGCAGTTGTTGGGGCACCGGCTCTGAGAGCAGTCGTGGCCGGAGAAGCCGTCCGAGCAGACGCAGACGCCGGCCACGCAGCGGCCGCGGGCGCCACAGGTCACCGGGCAGGCCTCCAGGTCACAGTCTTTGCCGGCGAAGCCTTTGAAGCACTCACATTTTCCGTCCACGCAGCGGCCGCGGTTCCGGCAGCCGCCCGGACACTCGGGCTCAGAGCAGTTGGGTCCTCTCCAGCCGGGCTCACACAGGCAGCCGCAGGTTTCAACGCTGTAGTTTCCATGACCGTTGCAGTAAGGTTTTGTTCCCAATTCACCTTAGAGAGTAAGAAGAATATAATCATGACAGCCATTTTTCCAAAAGTTTATTTTAGCAACAAGAACTAAAAACTTTGTTGATATATGGTGCATTAAAACTGATAAGTTGTTGGCCTTCACCGCGCAGAGAAATTTACACGTCCACTCTGAATTCCAAAGAACCCCAGTCCAGCATGAGTGGAACAGAAGTGAGTCATACCGAATGAGACTACTGGGAGAGATATAGTATTTCACTTCTTCAATTTTCATTGATCAGTTAATTTATAAAAGATCCCGTTATTGTGGCAACTACATAGGAATACAAAAAGAAATCCCACCAACCTGTGAGCTGAGCGCTGCAGCAGGTCCCCTCGCTGCTGCTGCACTGATCTCTCAGAGTCGAAACTTCGCCTTCAAGCATCTCGAGCCGGCTTATAAGGTCCTTCAGGCCAGGCAGGTCGTCCGTGCAGCCGCAGGCCAGCCTGGGAATGTTGATGCGATGGGTGAAGACTATCTGGTTCTCCCCGTCCAGTGTGTGTTCGGTGACCTGGTGGCCTGAGGAGGCTCCCGTTGCGTCTTTGGGGTAGAGCTGCGTGCTCCCGGGTGCTTCCAGATCCACTGAGCACAGTGAGCTGGCGGGAACATTGATGTTGTAGACATGGCTGAAAACCACGGGGTGGCCCGCACCAGCGAGGGTGATATTACGTTCTTCAAGGGGCGACAGAGTTTGGCGGCGTTGCCGCAGGATTTTCTTGATAAGCCCAGCGTTTGACAAGCTAAGCAGAGTAATCAGAAGAAGGCAGCCCAGAAGGCTTTGTGTGCCCATGACGTGAGATGTATTAAATAACTCTGTTTGGATCTCAGACTAAAGGCAAGTCTTTGTTATGGTGAAAGATCTGAAAAGACAGAGAGACAACATAAAAGTCAGACTTATAAGATGTTAAAATGACATCAATGCTATAAAATGAGAAAATAATAATTACTATTAGCCATATATTGGCCAGCATCCAGCCAGTTAAAATGAAATGGCAGCCAAGGAATTGGCAGGGAGTAGGCTGGGAAATAAGGTCCATACATGAAGCAGATGGATGTACTAACTAGCTTTATGTGTCATTGATTTAATAAGGGCGTGACAGTCTTATACAGTAAAGTACATTTGAGGTCACTAACAGACTAACAAAAGCTAACAAGATCTTTTAGAAATTAAGCTCGGGCTGGAGCTGCTGATGTTTCAGTATAAAACTTGTTTGTTTTTTTTATTACAAAAGAGGTATATGAAGCGTTGACGTTGTCTTGACACAAGGGATGTTTATTTTTCCACACAAAGGCCCATGACTGAAAGAGCAGCTCATTGATGCTTTATCCATTTCTATTTCCTTTATGCTGATGGTCTGACTTTTGTTCTAGTTTGCTCCAATTTTACTTTTGGTCACTGTGTGCATCTACACACCGATTGTTTTTTTTTGTTTTTTAACACACACATCTTAAAAACACAAATGGGAAGAAGGAAAAGCTGTCTTCTGTCAGGGGCGGGGGGTGTTGACGGAGGACTCAGGTGCGGAGATGAGGGAAACAAGGTTTATTCTACAAAACAGGGTGAATGTCCAGACAAAGTACAAATCAAAACTGTGGAAAAACTGTGGGCAAAGTATCAAAGCAAGGCAAACAAGACTGTGGCAAAACTAAGACAAAGTAACAAAATAAAGATTAACAAGACTATGACAAAACGGTGACTATGGCTGTGGCAAAAACTGTGACAAAAACAAACCTGGCGTGGGGGAGACGACGGACAAGACGAAAAGACAAGAAGACAAGAACGCACCCGCGCCAGACAAGGGAAAACAGGACTATTTAACACATGAGGGAGGGAAACCCCAGGTGTACACAATAGGTAATCAAGACGAGACATTCCCCCAGACGTGACATCTTCATAGTTTCAGATGCTTTTGCAGGGAAGTTTCTACTGGAAATAACTAACCCTAACCCACTTGAGTAATCGTAGCGTAACATTTTCACCCATCTGAGATCCATCACTTTATCAGATTTCTTTCATGCTTTGCAGTGAATGTAACGTTGCACCGTGGAATCTACAGCTGTGCTGGCTCAGGAACATCTTATACAGCATTCTTGCATACATGTGTAAAAAGATGTCAGCTGTTTTGATTTTCCACAACCCATACATATTATAGGATAAAACAGTGTTAAAATGTCTAATCCATTCCGTGCGCAGCAGTACTTCTTGCCCACGAACGTCTCCAATGATTTAATCATCTGGACACTAAAAATGCCAAAATTTATGGGAGTCAAATGACAAACTTCATCCTCAGCGTGGGAAAGTCTTCTTAGATTAGTTTGTGAAGATTTTTAAAAAGGATCTAACCAAGGAAACGAGATAGAAAATCCAAACAGATCAACGGTGATTTTTTTATTTCATTTTTAGCTTTACTGGGAATATCTTAACTTATTGTTTCAGGTTGAATCAGAGCCCTGACTTTAGGCACCACTCAAAGTGATTTGCAGGCTTTATATAACTTGAAACTTTCTTAACTTCAGTTCTGTGCATTTTATTCTGCCAATGTCATCCAGACGAGTTTCATAAGCTCCTCTGCTCTCTGTTACTTTTAAAATCGGCCCCCACAGGGCACCAGTACCTGATGTTATAGAAAGAAAAAACACGATGTCCTGGGTTTGTTTTTATGAGGGAATCTGGAAACTGTTTGGGATGATATTCAGCTCTGTTTGTGAGTGAACTGTCAGGTCTGATGATCACACAACTAAAAACTTCTCTTTCGTTTTACACGACTGTGTGTTTTTACAGTTTCATACAATAGTTACTGTGCTTTTTTTATGCCTTCCCCCTTAGATTTCTCATAATGATTTATATATCACAAACACAACAAATACAATTGGTGCACATAAAGCAAAAATTCAACCCTCCAAGCCTGTCAAAAATGAAATATTTTTAAATTCAAACCAAGACCAGATGAAACAAATCTCAAAAAGAAATCTACGTTCTTGGTCTTGCAGTCTTTTTATCTGCCATGTCTTTTAGAGAGCTTTTTGGGAATCTGCAGACTTCAGCTTGTTGCACTATATGACAGTTTGTTAGAGCACTGACAGGGAAACTGAGTATCATGTCTAACATGGGTGCATTTATTTCTGAAATGTAAACAATGTACACAGCTTTGACCAAATATTCACATAAGAAATGCATAGGATTTATTTTAAGGAAAATCTAACTCAGCAGACGAACACCTGTGGCTTTCAGATTCTAGAGGGGTTTGAATCCAGCAAAGCTCCAGGAAGATGTCCTTAATTTTTAAGGGTCCTATTTGCATGGAAGGCAGCAAGGTGTCCTCTCTAAATCAAACTGATGACTGTGACACGACTTTTCCTTTACTGTCACCATGGTGCCAGTAACCACAAGTTTGAAGACACATGTCTCTCATTAGTCCTCCTGTCCCACTTTACTGTCCCCACCTTTGACCTGACCTCTCCTTCATCCTGAGCCACTTTCCAGCTTTCCTGTTCTTCTTTACTTGGCTAAATGTGGATGCATATGGATGTGGAACTGAGTTTGGGTTTCACAAGGTCTCTCACATGTGGTGAGAGAAATAGGATAAAGATAGGTTATGACTGGAGCTGTAAATCTAAAATTCCCGTCTTGGAATATGTTTTTGATCACTATAAGAAACTTCAAAAAGACAATTATTGATCCATTCTTGACTTTTGGTAAAACGTCTACCCAGGACTCCTGCTGGATGTGTTTGATGAAGATGCATAAATATAAACTAGTGGCTCACTTAAGTTTTAAAATTCTGAAACAGACTATCTAATAAAAGTCCTAAAGGTTACAGGTAATTTCTTCTAATTTCTTAATTTAGAAGAAATTAATTTCTTTTTGATTGGGAGTGCCTCATTTGGCATTGACAAATATAATTGCCAAATGAGAAACAGTCAGGGTGGTTTTATTATCATTATCATGACAGGACAAAATAAGTATGGCTTGTTTGGAAGGGTTGCAGGATAAAGCGTCCTCTCTCTACAAAGAACATATCAGCACTGCTTTGAATCTGAAAAATGCCTCAGGAAAAACGTCCTTTGGACAAAAAAAAACAAAGTTAAGATGTTTGGTCTTTTCTCTCCAATGCAAAGCAGCATGTCTGGAGGGAACTAAACACAGCGCATTAGCACAAAGCTCACAAAACCTGTTAGACACAGTGGGAGAACACTGATCATTTGGGCTTGTTTTGCAGCCAAAAGACCTGCAAACCTTGTTGTTACTGAGTCAACTGAAAGATTCATTTTACACCAATGTATTATGAAGCCAAAATCGAGGCCATACGTTAAATCCCAAAGCTCAGCTGAATCTGGCATGCGGAACACTAATCTTGAACACGGCAGCAGAGCTACAAAGGAATGTCTGGAAAATATAAGAATCAAGGTGCAGAAATGGTCCAATCAAAGTCCAGACCTCAACCTGATTGCAATGCGCTGTGGGACCTCGAAAGGTTCCACATAATCCTGATGATGCCAAGGTTCTGTAACTCGCTCAATAAACAACCCGATTCGGTACATCCTGGCTACCTCTGCCTTATGCTGATGCCAGTCTGACAGCAGCATGCAGCATCATAGTGATGAATAACAGAAAGTACAAACTGGGACATCAGTTGTCAGCTTGCACATAAAATATGGACATTTCCATTTTTTTCAATCAGGGAATCAAACTGTTCTCCATCCACTTTTTCCTTTGATAGAACGAGAATTGTACAGTTTAGTGTTTTATCTTCATAGTTAACTTTCCAACCCCATCTTCAAACGATGGTCAGCAAACTTGTTTAGAGGCTGAAACACTACAGTCTGCAATGTTGCAATCCCCTTTTAGTTTATGTTTCCTGACAGCCTGTAAACAAATAAGAACTTGTTCTCATTCTTGCAGACTCAGAAGTCAATAAAATAATTAACTTGAACTCTAGGAGACTCTTGGATGAAGGTGATTGGATCTTTCTTTACAGATTAAGAAGGTAAAACTTTTTACAATAGACAGCTAAGAGCAGACCTCGGGTTAAGTGTTGACTCCTCATTTGACCAAAGGACATGGGAAGACTATTTCGAGAAGAGAAAGACAAAAATATAACCTGTTCGCTAATTTAAAATCCATTTGTTGGGGCTTAAGTATTCTTCCCTGCAAACTGGCAACAAGAAGGGAACTTTCCCACGTGGAAAAGAGAAACTGGGAATGTTGGCCACAAACTGACGACATCTGTTTTGCCTAGTTGAGACAAAAAAAAAAAAAAAAAAAAAAGGCACTGATGCACTGATGCACTTTTGTGTCCAGATACTGGAAAGGAAGGTGCTTCAGTTTCAGTGAAAGAGCTACTGCATGCAAAACATGATCAGTGTGCACAATCAATCTGCCAAAGAGCTGCTCTGGTGATGAGACACTACAAACTGTCCACAGCAACACAAACAGAGCGTGGTTCGTCTGGATCCACTCCTCAGGAAACATTTGTGGCTGACAGCAGCGTGACATGAGTGCATCGACTTGTTTGTTGGTTTGTCCTTTTCATTGTTGAACGAATTCCTTCTACACTATTCGGGCTGACCCTTGCAGCATCTGGCACAGCTGGGAAGGATCTCAGGAAAGTTAATTGGAGGATTTACAGTCGATAGAAATGGGAGCACCTCATCAACAGATTACACATTTCCCCATTGCTGCATGGCAGACATCCTCAAGAGTGCCTTTAAATTTAATCCGCTCCACAGGTGAGTCTGAACAGGATGCAGACTACAGTTTCAACAGAAACGAGTGAAACTGCAAAGTGATTTCTTTTTCAAGAACTCAAACACATGTAGTTCCAGACTCTTAAATGTGAGTGTTTCCTGTTTATCTTTTTCATCAGATATGTCTGTGAATTTAAGCTTGGAAAGTTGACCTGGATGACTGAGAATCTTCACAGATTTGTCTGTGAATTGAATTTACATGTGCAAACAATCTGTCATCTGTGTTTATTTTGAATGTAAAAATCTGCTTATAAAACTATTATTATTTTAAAATGACTTATGTATCTCCATAAAATGTGGAAAAAGTATATTTTTTCACAGGCAAATCACCACCAACAAGTTTCCATCAGTACTCACACCCACTTCTCACCAACACACCTGATTTTAGACACATCTGTCAGACCTGCTGTAACAAAGAGGACATAAATCTATTCAAGTGTTGCGTAAAGGGAACTATAGCTCCACTTGTTAAAATCACAACAGCGGCATTCAGTCCTGCGCAATGTCCTCACTTACCTCCAGCACCTTTTAGGCTCGGTTGCTCGACTGACATTGCCAGCTGGAAATGCAGTAATAATCTAACACCTCTAACAGAACATAATGAGGTATGTGATGCTGAGTTATGATCCACCCCTGCCTCTTGGAGTGCAGGTCAGGTGGAGGGAAACTATGGATGTGCCTCTAGGGAGCTCAAACCAGCTGTCCGCCTGACAGAGGTGCGCTCACAGGGACACCTCTCACCTCTCAGGACACCCAACTGCAGCAAAAAGGCAGTAAAATATCTCTGCTTTAACACCATACATAGTTTAGATTAGAGTTTAGGAAATGCCCATAAGAAGAGAATGAGTCAAACCTTTTTTAAATATTCTGCTGAATGCAGACCGCAACTTGTGACTCAAACCCTCCACAAAAAGGACAAAACACAAGTTGAAACATCTGTTGCCAGATGCCAATTTACCACAGCTAATGCACTGAATGGATGAAGTATTTTGTTCTCTTTGCTGGTAAAATCAGCTCCATCAGCCACTTTTCCCTTCACTTAAACTTCATGGTGGAAAAACGGTGCACAATGAAGCCTGAATTGCAATGCCTAAGGTAATGTGGTGAATCATCAAGCTATAAAAGCTCAAACAAATGGATGCTTGTGCTTTTTTTTGTGCTTTTTTTGTCTCCATGCATGAAAACATGCAGGTGGTAAGCTTTTATCTTTACGTTTCCAGTATTGATCTACAGCCTGACAAAATCGGAAAGCATCTCTTTTGGCTTGGAGTGAGCTGGCGGTTATACTGAGGTGATCAAAGCCGGGGATAACACTTCCACATGTTCACTCCCTTAGCAGTGAGCTGTTACCTCTCATCCCTAAACTTATCGCTTTATGTGTGGGGAAGAAGTAGGTACTCTTCACCAAAAATGCACTTCTCTCAAATAGGTAAAAGGCAAAAGCAAAACAGATAAGAAGTGAATAAATTCAGTTATTTTTTGGCTTAAATTCAAAAGAAATGTCTATTCATGCGTGGATATATATTCTTACCTGTATTAGCGTAATTAATCTCTCATCTGCAGGTAACTTGTGATGATCCCCCAACTCCCCCAAAGCCAAATAAAGGATGCTTCGCTCTCTTCTGTCACTGCAGCGTCTCCAGCAGCTCCGTCACTCCTCTCCCAGCCAGATTCTTATCTGTCCTCACCATTCACAGCTCAGGCTCCAGCTCGGCTCCTTTTCGGTGAGTCAAAAAGCAGAGATGGAGGGAGAGAGCGTGTGGGAGGAAATGTCTTTTAAAGCGTGAGGAGTGTTTAGGTCAGACACCCATTGCTAAAAAACTCCAGCCCTTAAATAGCCGTTATTCTCCCTCCCTTTTTCTGCCCTCCCTCCGCTGTAACTAATGGATGCAGGGCTGAGCTGCTGCCTTTAAATGAGATGCCACTGCTACTGGGAGTCATGACAGAAAGAGCCGTTCATGTGGTCATGCAGGGAAATTAGAGAGGAAAACCGGGCAATGAGAAGAAAGTGAAGTTTGACCATAGACAGGAGGCAGAAATTTGTCTTCAACCAGATAAACCTTCACATAAAGATGTATAATTTTTTTCTTCAATGATTAAAGCTGCAAAAACTGAGCATCTTATGTCTAATTTTACTCACATTGTAAGGCTAAAATTGAAGATATAATGGTCATACACTCACCTCCATGGTTAAACCCCTTGTAAAAAGCAAAAGACTACAAATCTTTCTCCACCTCTGTCACAGTAGTTCACATTATTTCATGAAATATGTGGCACGTCTCCCCATAAAAGACAAAAGTCAGTCTCAGAGTTCCTGAGGAAATGTTTCCTTGCTAACACAGACGTGGCAACATTTTAAGAGGAGATGAGCAGGAAACAGACATACTTGAAATGAAAGCTGGTTGCTGCAAGAGGCATTATGAAAGCAGTCCAAGTCTTCCACCAAATAAAGAGAAAACTGCTAAACTAATCAGCCAGAGAAATGGGCACCATGCCACCATATGGACACATCCTGCATGCTTTAATCTTAATGTGATTAGAAGAGGATGAGGCAATTATCAGTTAAATCTTTTAAGTGAGGCTGGTGAAGTTTTAATAATATGCTGTTTCTGAGATGTGCTCTATGTAATAATTACAGTATTCTGGATCTAACCAGGCCTCCAGTGTGACACAAGAGAGTTCTTTATCTAAGTATTTAATATTCTTTCACAAACCTCAACAGACAAAAGGAAAAGAACTGATTAATGGAATGGCAACATTTTGGTAAGTAGATTTGTCACTTTTCATTGCTTAGCTTGTTCAAACCATGACAAAACAACAACTGTCTTTACTGTGAGGGTGTCAGTGTAGAGTCTGAAGAAATTACAGAAAGACAGCACACACATAACTGTTCAGAAAAATCTAATTGTTAAATTAGATTGAATTGCTCTTTGTCAAGATTAGGAGGAAAAACAACTATGGAATCTTTCAATCTTTAAAAATCACTATGTGATTTTACATGTCTTGCATACATCATAAAACACAAATGAGTCTGCAGTTAAATGAGAATGTCAGCCAGGCTTAATGAGCTGTTCTACCTGGTTGACTGGCAGAAAACGTGGCTCCAATAGCAGAGCTGTCAGCAGAAATCATTGGAAAATATTTAATTTAACTCAGTGTGGCAAAACAGGTTGGTTGTTCCCACTAAGATCTGACAAAATGGGAAGGTTGAGAAAAGGAAACATATGTTGGCCAAGAAAAAATCCAAAAAGTCAGGATAGATCGTTCAAAGTCTTTATCCATCAAAAGAATACAAAATGATATAGTATAGCTGGGATTTTATCCAGAAAAGCCAAATCTGAACTGACACTGAAAACCTAAAGCGAAGAAGATTGTGGTGGGCTAAAGAGACATAGCATACTTAGTAACGTACCACCGATCAACATCGTAATCACACTGTAATGTGATTTATCTCAAGTGGGAGGAAAGGTGTTCACCACCTCACAAAAAGGAAGCCAAAGCATGCTGTTAAAGTGCTTAACTCCCCAGGGTTTTCTACTTTCCTCCTTTAGTCTTTACCTTAACACAAAAGAACGAAATGGGGTCAACCTAATGGGTGGAGAAGACAATGCAATAGAACTGGTTATTCTAATTTTATTCTTTTCTTTTTGAAAAATACAACTTAATTTAACTCTCTTGATGCAATTTCACAACGCCAGAATATTCAGCTCTCAAATGAAATAGCTTGCTGCCTTACGGACGAGTTGTTTATTTTCAATCAGTTAAACCAATGCAGTGAAGTGGTAAAGTTTTTCCTGCGCATGTGTGAGCTGTCTGGCTTCCTTCCATGATTCAAAAAGACAAATGCTAAGTAAATGATGACTCCAAATTGACCCCAAGAGTTAAAATGAGCCTACATAGTTATTTGTCTTACCTGCCTTTGTGATAGGAGGGGAACCTGTCAATGGTTTTCATGGTTCTCTCCGCATATGTTATACACATGCAACATATGTGCTTTACCCACAAATTTATCAGTGTTAGCGAGCCACTCGCATTGTAAAAAAGAGTTGACTGCAACTCCTCCAAAACACTCTGAAGAATGCCCAAAATCAATGAAGCAGAAAATTAAAACAATGCACAACTCTAAATTAAGAACGTTTACAGGCCTAATGTAAGTGTTGGTAACCAAATACTCATCTGGCGGATGAAGCTTCAAGCCCATTTCAACTCATCCTTGAGGGAACGAGCATTCGTACAAAATTCATGTTAATCAATTTAACGGTTTTTGACTAAAAAGTATAAAGGTCAACTTCTCACGGGCAATAAAGAAAAGGTCAAGAGGTCACAGAAGTCATTAAATCACCAAAAGAGCATCATGGAGGTCCTAAATGGCACATTTTATGGATTATTTCTGTTTGTGGCTGTTTTCAGACAACACATTAAACTTTTTAATGGTACCTTGTACTGTTATTTTCCAACATTGCTTCTCTACTTTATGACCTTTATAGTTCAGAGTAATGTCATCCATGGTGAAAAATTTCTATTACATAAAAAGCCATTAAAACATTAAACATCTAGGTGGAATAACTGATGACTGCTTCTTCTCGATACTCCAGGGTTATTGATATTCCTTTGCTTGGGGCCTTTTCTTCTGTCTTATTTCTCAATATTTTCTCTGTGTTGTGGTGTTTTATATATCTTATTGGCTTGTATGGACACAAACTGAGCCTTGAGCAGGCGCTTAATACGCTAAAATCTCTTTTATTCTTTCTGTAAGACGTAAATTAGATGCACCTTTTTCTCTTCTTAATCATTAAAAGGCCAGCTTCGAAAGTTTTACTCTGATAAACATGATGATAAACTGAGTTGTCTCAAAGGAATCTAATCTGTATATCCAGACTTCAGATTTGCGCTGATGCCAAAGGGCCACCGGACTTATTTTCAACAACCAGTCAGTTTGGTGTAAACATATTAACACAGACAAGCTAACTATTAGATGAGCTCATAGCCAACTATAAGTTTTCCCAACTCACGACACTTTCCTTTAAATGGTTTAATGATTGCAACTGCTCCACTCCTGGCCTTTTAGATTAACGACAACGAGCTACTGGTACAAGCAGATGATTCAACTGCTGAAAAAACATCAACTAAATATTGGCAGAGTCTGCCCTGCCATATCCAAAATACTTAAATTATTGTTGAGTACCACATACTGGTCACTTTCACATCACATTATGCCTTTAAAGTGGACTTTGTGTCAGCAGAGGGCCATGTGGTGACACAACCCAGGCCAGAGAGGTCCCAACTTCCACAAACATGAACTAATAAGGTTCTGAAGGCACGTCTAACCACTCAGGCCATTCCTGAGGCTTGCCAACACATCAGGCGAGAGCCTCTGATCACAGCTGAGAGCGGTTGCAACCGCACCACAGACTGCACGGAGATCACTTCCCTTTGTTGCCTCAGCGTGACAGCTCTAATGAGCTTGTGCGCTTTACAGATTAGTGGATGTACACATCGAGGCAGCAGTTAAAGGATCTGAGTGACGCTGGTGAATGATTTATTCTGAATGTGACCCTGTGCAAAGTTGGCTTTGGTACACAGCCTCGCATCCTCGACTAGATCAGTCCCTCATCACCACAGCTAATATGGTTGTGATGAAATAATTAGTAACACTTAACCTTTCATTAAGATGCCTTTTGTTTTATGTGTTGTATCACATGAAAGCATACTTTAACTGAATTCTGATAAAAGAAGAAGATGAATAAAGGAAAAAAGAGATATATTTACCCTTCTTTACCCTTCCAGGACACATACTTCTTCACCAAACTGCACCAGATACGTCCTCTGTTTAGATATGACCTTTTCCCCTGGAATTCTATTGTTTACATCTCTAAGTGGCCATTGAGATTCTTAGGAAATTTTAGATTTGTTGTTTTATTGATTGATTTAAAACCAGTTTGGAACATTTTACATTGGTGTCTAAAATGTCTGGATCTGAACATTTCAGTGAAGTGTAACCGTGTTACTCTATTTTTTAACACCACTTAAAAAAGAATACAAGAGGTTCTTTATTCTCTTTTCTGATAAGTTAAACTCCAGAATGAACGGTCTTCTTAAGCTGAAAAGAAATTATCATTATCAATTAAGAGAGACAAAGAAAACGTACCACAGGGACCAACTATGTTGGGTTATCTTTTGTCCCTGCTGCATGCCTCAGTGATCAAAGTGTGCAGTCATTATGTTCAGAGGTAATTAAGAGAAAATTCAGCAGCAGATATCATCTCTAGCAGCAGAATTTCAAAAGAAAGTCCTTCCTTTGCTACCATAATTACCTAACTTTACAAGTCAAAGAACAGTTTTTTTGAAAAAGTACAGAAGTTATAAACTTTTCCCATCATCTCTGAGAGCCACAAATCAGGATTAAACAGTCTAAATAACACTGCAGATTGGCAATGCGAGAGCCCAGTGGAAGCCGTCTGTTTTCCGCCGATCAACGCGCAGTTTTCGGGATTTTAGAGCAAGCATTAAACATTGTCCCAAAGCCCAGATGACACAAATCAATCAGAGTGGAGCCCTGAATGTGTCATCTGAGATTTCTGAGAGTCCTTGTGCCCGAGGTCTCTGTTGGTTCTTAAATCTCTGCATTTGACGCTAATCCTCTTTCACATCCTACTGAGGCCAAGCTCTGTTTGGAATATTTCTACGGCACAATGCTGCATCTGACAGTCTGTTTCAGCTGCATTCAGATCTTTTTCAACATGTTACACCATTGCTTCTCATCTGCTTCAGTGACTTAGAGAAATGGAAAACCAACCAACGATTTCACATTTCTGAGCTGCATGGAGGTGAATCACTACAAACGCTTAAATACTGTCTGAATTAAGATAAATAAGTCATGAGGAGCTGTAGTACATCTTTCCAACCTGTCAACTAACATTTTACCCTTTGGAAAATCCCAGGCTACTGCCGAACTGCTGCTTAGAATCAGGACATTCGCTCAAAGTTAAAGAGAACGATATAAAGCTTAGCTCAGAGCACAACCATGCTCCATATAAATAATGATGAATATGGGTATGCCGGGAAAATTTAGCAGTAAGTAAATCTAGATCCTTGCTATACTTGATGCCAAACGAGACAACTGAATAAATTGTTGGTTCTTATAATACATTTAATTCACCTCTGTGGCACCATCACTGCATGCCACATATGTCAGTAGAGCAAAATACATGGTTGCACTAAAGTTACCAGAGACAGAGTTAAAAAAACAAAAAAACAAAAAATCTCAGTCCAATGGATTATAGTACTTTAACACTCTTTACTGTCATCTCCTCTTGTAGAACTCCACCGCACTTGAGAAGAAATACCTGTATGTTGATAACTGAGAACCAACTGACACCATTAAAGGGTTAATCTTGCCAAAGCTGAACCAAAATTGTTATTTTGAATCAGTTTTCTTTCAGAAATATTGCTTGGAAGATATGCCAACATTTTCCTGAAAATCCCTGACCCTGATAAAAGTGGTCTAAGGGCAATGTGGAGTAGAGGAGAACTAAAGGAGATCTATTCTGTGTTTAGATTCCAAATTGGAAACTTGTTCCAAACTTGATGGGATTTTCACAGAAACCGCATATTAAGATGAAATCCCAAAACCGCATACTATGCAGTATTGTCTTATAAACATGAAAAATATCACACTGGTTCATGGAAATCATGATTTGAGGTCATCCCATGCCGATTTCTCATTACTGAGGCCCACATTGTGCTCAAGTTGTCGGTCATAGCTTATGTCCAGGATAAGTTATGTCGATGGTTGCCTGCTAAGCTGTGCTTCCAGCCGGGCCTGCCTCATTCCATCCAGCTGACATCGCCCCACTGTGGGAGATGGCTGGTCTTCACAGAGGTTACTCAGTCTGGCCTTTGTTAGCAGCTACTCAGCGCTTTTATGCACACAGCTGCGGGATCTCTGCGGTCTGTGCTTGGACAGAGACATGGAAAAATGTGTGGGAGCAAGAAGTTGATTGTTCTCACTTCTGTGACTTTCACCACAGTGAGGGCTGCAGTTTTTCAAATGTGTGAGGCACAGTCTATCAGAAATCCCCATAAAGAAATCAAATGGGAAATTAGACTTTGTAAGACTTGTAGAAAGGAGATTAATGACACCAACATAAGCCAACAGCAAGCCAAAGCTGTATAACTGTATATTTTCATAAATAACACTGAATTACGCTTTAAGTCTTTTGAATATATGTCAACATTCAAATATCAAAATGTTCCTGCATCTATTGCATCCCACACTATTTAATACTACATTTTAGAAGTACCACATTATTGATAATCTCTATCTTTTTTTTGCAAATATTCTGTGCACCCAACACACCAAATCCAGTTTTACTTAATAAATACAGAAATGTTTCTTTATTATTTCTTAAATATATTTCTGATTAGTCAGAAGCATACCATAAATATGATATATTTGAATTATTTGTCAAGTATGAGAAGTGTTCCGACAAATCCTGTAGCATATACCTATTACTTTTCTAATCAGCAAATTAAATAGCTTCCTACGGAGGAGATCATACAGTACTCTGTGGTGCCTCTCCTGTATTTCCACAACAACAAAAAAATCTTACCAAATAAGATAGAGAACCTTCATATTTAGGACTTCAGTTTCAGTTCCAGGGTGTATAACTTCACTAAAATTAGATGCTTCTTTCCAACTAACCAATAAGTGAGTCAGCAAGTTTCCATTTCACTCAAAGTACCTCAATTGAATTTTTCTTCCAGTAATTAGGTACTTAATTAGTTTTATTTCTTAAGATTTTTGTAACTCATACTCATTCAATTTATACGAGTTGGAATGAGAAATAAACCAAAGGCGACGGTGTGATTAAAAGTGGGAAAGCAGGACAGCCTCATGCAGCCAACCCTAAACCTCACTCAGCTAACCTTTCATAAACAAAACTGCCATTCTTCATCGTATTTTTTTTAATGGAAACAGCGATCTATCCATTTCAAAATCCATGGGACACACTGTACGTTCTCATCCCGACATAGGACACCGTTACACATCCTCTGGTTGAGATGAAGAAATCTCTGAAAAAAAGGACGGATGCACACAGCAGGGAGAAGGAGAGTTTGATGATGCCATGTTTAACAGGGCACTGGAAAAATAGCTTCAGCTCAAGCTACTGGATAAACAACAAATGTTAAGGTAAACTTAACAGAAGAAGGTGTCATTAGCAGAGTTAATCATTGTCGGGCTGGTGGAACATAATAAAAAAACAGCTTAAAATTAGTTGTAGTCTTGATGTGTGAGCTAAAGTGAGAGGAACAGTTGATACTTTACTGCGGAATGAAAAGGACCAATAACCAAATACATGACATTTTGGATACTAGTTTATGATAAATGCATAATTAATTGTGGTTAGGATGGAATAATTACCACACACCAAACAAGTGTTTCATTGTGTCTTTGGTCAAACGACTCATCTATCGAGAAAGATGCTGTGACTCAAACTCATGTTCCAGTTTATACATTTCTCGGTACTAAATTAAGACATGCAGCGAGGAAGGAAACAGCCGACCACACCAGAGACTGGAGAAAACCCGTCAGCTCATCCAAATAAGAAGTCGTGTTTAGCGGTTTGAAATCCTCATGGAGGAAAATGTACCTCATTTAGAGCCTCCTTATGATGAATTATAGTGACAGCTTAAAGTGGGATATCCCAAAGAATAAAAAACAAAACCTTCAGAACTATAAATTCTGCAATGCAGATAAAAAGAATGTGTGTGAAATGCCAAATTTACCTTTAATACCATACATTTGTTTTAAGAGCACTTTTCATTGTAATACATGCTTAAATGACAAACATTTCTGTCCTCTAGATGCATCCACTATGAAATTGGTAGATGAATGCATTTGCATGTACAGCTGACAATTATTGACTTGTGCACAGTGTAGCTACAACTATAACATTCAAATCATTAAAGGACTACTGTATATCTCATATCAGTTTCTGTTTACCTTAAAGTTACATCCATCTCCAGGAGAATGTGATTCCTATCACTAAAACCATGGTGAGGCAAACACAAACATCTCAAAGTCAGAGAAACGTGGAAGGAAATGCAGACGTGGAGCTGTAACAGTTGTTTTTTTTTAAGCAGATGCGCTTACAAATAAGCCAGCTGCTATTTTCAGCTAGTCATAAATAGCTCAAGCTGCAGAACGACTCTCACCTTCTGTCAATGTAAATTTATGATACTAATAAAAAAAAACAGAATTGATTTTATTCACAAAGTAGACACCACTCTTTGATACTTACATATATATGGATAAATGCTTGAAATGCACCCAGATACATGTAAGAAATGAATATAAACAGCAAGTATGTGCACTACTGAGACTACTTAGTTCATTACTTATTTCAATCAAAAAGTGCAGAAGTGATATTCCACTTTTTTTCCCCGTGATGCGTAAAACACAACTTGAAAAGTTTCAATTTTACACTTACAAATGATGAATTTTCAGCAAAACAAGCTCAGATCCAATATCCACGGATTGAAGGGAAAAATGTCAAAAAAGCAGACCACAAAAAGCATTTAAAAATAACAAATCCACAAGACATTCAATCCAGCTCTGCATTCACTGGAATGGTCTTCCTCCTGTCTTTAAAGGGGGAAAAAAGCAGTTAATAACCTGAATTCATCTTGAGTTGTGCAAATGAAGAATGCTTAGTTGTGTTTCCAGTGGCCAGCAGTTTCTGATATGTGCATGGGTCATCTGCCTCCCCGCAGGAAGTCTAATTTAAAGAAGCCAAAATCAATACTGGTAATAAGCCATCAACTGAACAAAAGAGGTCAGTGCTTCCAGACAGCGAGAGATTACAGCCAACACGCTTGTCTGGCCACAGAGGAGTGGACGTTTCTGTCCTATGACTGGAAACAAAGTTCACAGTCAAACATTTCTGCACTGATAGACTGGAAAGCTAAATCTAGTGTCTCTTATGTGATGAGGATTTTATACGTTCCCTTAAAAAAAGTCTTTATCTCATTTGTCAAATGCTGTGAACCATTCATCACATTCAGCTGTTGGAGATATTCTTTTTGTTACGCTAAATTTACAATGTCAGAGTCCTTATACAAATAATATTTTGTACGATAGTGAACATCATGATGATATTCTCTAACAAGGGTAAGATTAAGTATTTTTTGCCAACATAGGTTTGACAGAAAATGCATAGTTTATACAGTGTCATCAAAACGATAGTTTTTTACAGAATTTTCTGACACGCAAACTATTAAGTCGATTTAGGAGTTCTTAAAGATTATTCACATTTATATTGTTCGAGTTACCTGACAAAATAAAACCATACCCTTTTCTTCTGATACTTTAATGGTAAAAATAGATGTGAATCCCCCCCTTTTTTCATTCAATAAAACAATGAGGTTTTGGGGAGAAAACTAAAATGAATCATTCAAAAGGGTGAACTTAATAAATTTGGGATCTGCAGGAGGAGAATCCAGGAAAACAAAGCAGCGATCCAAAGTCCAAGAGCAAACAACATTAGCATGGGTAAAGCAGAGGGATCCATTGTGAGTCAATCACCATGAAATATATAGGAAAACAAGGCTGGAAAATAGCTGGAAGCAGTTGCAGTCTGTCAGAAAAACTGAACCTGAGGATTACGTTTAGGGAGTAATGAATGATTGTAAACAGGTGTGTTCAGTGGTCACATTTCTGCTGGGTAATCAGCAGAACTCAGAGTCCAGACAAATAAACTTTTTTTTTTTCTCTCTTTAAAGAAACCTTCCTAACCAAGCGATGACATGACTCAGAGGTACCTGCATTGTAGCCAAGATGTAAGAGCGGTGAACCCCGAGTGTGTGTCTGTGTGTGTTCTGCATGATTAATTCTCATGAGTTTCTTTATGATCAAAATCTCTAAACCAGAAGTAAGCATGAGGGAGACTATGTTGAAGAAAAAACTCTATCAAAGACAAATATGTCTGACAAAACAGTTAATATTATGTGAGACTTCATTTCTCTACCGGAAAATGTACCTATTTGGCATTTGTTCTTGCAAAAAAAACATAAAAAGTTGAAAACTAGAATGGTATCATTTGAATTGGACCAAAGGAAAGTTTTATTCTAACTCAACCAGGGAGAAAACTGCCACTGAGCCTCATGGTTAAGATACCGCTGCTCCATTCCACCACTTTCCTCTTCCAAAAGTGGACTGTGTGCCTTGTTGAATGACAAACTTGTTAATGATGTCGGCAGCAGATTTTGGAAAATAAGACGAATTTCTCCCCTACTGCTTGAACGCGTGAGCAAAAAACATGTTGACCGTTTCAGTTGGAGAAATTGTTGATGGGGTCCAAGTCAGACCTTTTGTCTCCTATCTACAAGTCACATCAGGCCTATATTAATATATACAATTCAGCCATTATACTTTACATGAAAGGAAAGTTTGTTAGATCATTTAAACTCACTCTGAGGCACATCCCCCTTCAGATTGGTCTTGCGGAGACCATTTTGTGGTGATGGTGAAATGCTTCATGAAGCATGGAAGCCTTTCATCAAATTAGGTCACCCAAGGGCAAAGCTTCTTTTGGCTCCATTTACTCTTCCACTGTGCAAAATAACAAAAAAGGCGAAGCTTTTATAATAAAATGAGTGGTTTGTGGATACTTTTAGAACTGAATTAAAGTAAGTTTGATATCAGAAAATGTGTGATGCACCTTTAATAATACTAGTCTCCGCGTCTGAGGGTATGAATCAATAGAGTAGATTAAAGTGACTGTTTCATGTTTTTTTCTGTGTTTTAATCACTCATTGACTTTGGGGATCTTCAGAAAGAAATCATGAAGTGTGGGGTTGGGCGGAGTAGCATATCTCCACTGGCATTGGACGAGAGGCTGGGGAAAAGATATTATTAGAAATGCTGTGGAAAGTGTTCCGACATTTTTAATTTTCCAAACAAACTTTTAAAAAGTTTGAAATTTACTAAAAACTGAAGATCAATATTGCCAAATAAGATATCTGTTTGGATATCTAATATTAATCAGCACTTGAAGGAAAGGCTTACCTTCACCTTATTTAGAAATGTTCTGTGGTAAACATTGAGCATTGTGGACTGAATCCATTATTCAGGGGAAGGCTGGAAATAACTCAGGTTCTACTGACTTGGTTGGACAAAATTCTGATCTGCACTGGCTGGAATGCATAACATCTTAGACACTGCCAATGCTTCCAACAAATCCATGAGGCATTAAATCTCAGGGTTACACTGGTTTCTGCTGCTTGTTTACAGCACGACCCAGTGGAGAGTAACTGGACACAGGAGCTCAAGCTACAAACATTCCCCCGTTTTTTCTCCAGGAGCCTTTAAAAAAAAAGAGACCCCATGAGGCTCTGAGAAGCCTCATCTTCTGTCAAGAATTTATTGAACACCACAACCTGATCCTGAAACATCAATAAAGCACCTTCTGGTGATGAAGTCTGCATAATGCTTTTTTGTTCAACATGTATTTGTTGTGCTATTTTTCATTATAATAATGTATCACTATCTCTGATTAATGCAAGACTCTCAAGCAGTTCTGCAAGTTTCATATCTACTTGCTATTGTTAGGAGTTCTCTTGCAAGCTGCATTGAAAATCTCCCAATATTTACAACCCAGCAGAGCATCTGACTGCAGATCCCTTGTTAATATCAAAATGACTTCATTTGTCCTGACTGAAGAATGTTGTAAAGTTAGTGCAAGATGGTGAGAGCACTAAGCTTTGTTGTTGGTCCCTAGTTGCAGTTTCCTGTGCAAACAGTAGGGCTGGAGAAAGGTACTGTTCTCTGCTTGGAAAAAAACTTGGAAACTATTTGAATTCTCTGTTAAAATGTGGAAGATGTTTCTCAAATAGCAGTTGAACTTATTCATATCCAACCCTGCCAAACTGCTTTTGTACATCAATTAATCAGCAATTGTGATGAGTGACTATTTGAAGCAGTGTTTTTCTAATAAAATGTACTTTTTTCATCAGGAATATTAAAACAAAAACAAAATAACTGTTCTTTTTAATTTTGTGGATGAGGGACAAAATAGTTATTCATGTGAATAATAATTGTGATCTGCACCTATTCGTCAAGTGAAAGATTCCGAAATAGTGAACTCGCCTTACTCACCATTAATTACTCTATTACACTATTACTCTATTTTGCTTTTTATACAATCTTTAATCCCCAAAATCCAAGTGAAGAAGAAGCTTTGAACATACACTGTTTCCAACCCAGAACTATTGAACATTGTTTCATGTCAGTGAAGTGGTTTATTGTGTAAAGGAAGTCCATCTGTATCCTGTTTTAATTATGTATTGATAAGTCCTCAGGGACTGACCTATTTCAGTACTAGCAGGCATTTAGTAGGCCAATGTGGTACATAATTACAAAAAAGTCTACATGAAGCACTCTCAGATGTCAGTGGTTCTTCATCAAATTGTTCTTTTTTTTTTCTATTGACCCACCTCTCAAAAAGCAGTCACACTGTTTGACAACAAAAGAATGATCTTAAGTTCAGGGCTGGGGGACAAAACTCACAGCAACCTATCTGCTCATTTTATCAATGAGCGTACTCTATAAAAACGATTTTGATGGATAGAACCTCGGTGTCATCTGTGCACCAGAGGCTCAAAAGGATAACCCCCCAGATAAAAAGCCATGGGAGTGAAGATGATCTGATTTGATATAGCTTGTGCAATCATCCTGAAATCTGCTGAACTGTGAAAGTATAGCACGACAATTATAAATAACGTGGCAGTAAATACTGAATGTTGTGAAAAAAGAAATAGAATATAGCTTTTATGGTTTAGGTTGTAAAGATCTGGACCCAAACATAACTTTGAACACCACAGGGAAAATTTTACAAGCGTAATGGCGAGTGCTGTTGGGCTTTTTCCTTCTTCTTTGGCTATTTGACAGTTGGAGATCCTCCCTCCCATGATTTATGAGAGGATGTTTCCACTTGCAGATCTGCAAAATTTTGACACGTCTTATATATACATTTTTAATGAATCCATTACATTTTTGCTGGAAAAAAAGATCAAAGTTTAGAATAAGTTTGTGCTATGCTCTTAAAAGAAATATTTTCAAACTGGTTCCAACTTTGGGATCTTTAAATGAATATTGAGCTTTGCTTGTTCAGACTGTTTCAGAGTTCCTATGTTTTTTGTTTGACTGCTTAAACTAAACTGCAGCTTTTTTGGATGAATCTCAAGCTGTAAAACAACATTTATGACTTGGAAATGGAAAATCCTGCTCCAGTAATAACCCTGTTGGTAATCACACCAGGAATTGTTTACGGGTCTGTTGCAGTTTCTTTTCCCGAGCCAACAACATATTATTTGACTTGAAAATGCGTTTGCTCGCTTTACTTTACTCTGATATTTCAATGTCTGTTTTTCTCTGAACACATTAGTGTCCACTGTGCCTCAGTTTGAATGCTGGCCACTTTCCAGTCAGCTTCTGGTTGATTGCAGCGCTTCCTGGCAGCTACAAAGTGCTCTGTGCTCCAAAGTAGGACTACCACATAAACAGAGGAACTGCAGGTGCTGCTTCTTATCCGCTTTAACTATCCGTCAACTAATGCTGAAGAACAGGCACAACTTAACTATAGACATTATGAAAACAGAAAAAGGCACAAGTAAATATTTAGATTACAAAAAGGGAAAATACTTATTCAATTAGGTAGCAGCTCTCCACAGTTCCTGTATACAGATTTCAGACAATGTTGACCTGATATTCGCTGGACCTCTATGTCCTCCCATCAAAGTAGTCCAGACCATGATGTGTTTGTGTGCAGCAGCAACTGTTGTTAAATTTTAAAAGGTGAATCTAAATGCTTGATGAAAACCAACCAACTTGTTAGAGCAGGGATGTCAAAGTCAAACACACCGAGGGCCAAAAAAACAAATTTGCTACAAGCCGAGGGCCGGACTGGTTTATTAAAACATATGGAAACGATTGCACATAGACTATTAAACCAAGACCTAACACAGTGTATTCACACATATTCACAATGATTAGATGAATATGGCAATATTTTGTTATGGCTCTGTCGGTAACTTCAAGGGAAAACATTTTCAACAGCCAAACAGCAAAAAATTAAATTGTTTTTAAAAACAAAATGTGTTTCTTAATATCAGGATAAATGCATAAATAAAAGTGCATGCATTATAAACTGAAAATGTATTATTGTGCTGCTCTATGATCTACCGATCACTGCTTTCAAATAGTAAAATTAAAAAAATTATAATATTTTGCAACTTCTTTTGCCACAATAAAGCTAGCCTTGACAGCAGCCTCACTGTGTGATTTAGCATATGTGAACATAGCCTGTCTGGACTAAAGGGCTCGTTTGAATTCTTCCACCTTCTGTAGCTTTTGTTCATATTCCATATTCTTGTCTTGGTCTGTGTGTTTCTTAGACGTTTGATAGCGCCTTCTTAAATTAAATTCTTTCATTACAGCCACACTTTCTCCACACAGCAGACACACAGGTTTCCTTTTACCTCCGTAAACATGTCCTCTGCCTCCCACCTGGCCTGAAACCTGCTGTTCTCAGCCTCCACCTTACGTTTAGTCCTTTTTGAGGAGGGGGTTTCAAAAACTCAAAGTCTGCTCTGAACGAATGAAGCCGTTTGTGCGGCTGCAGTGACTTCGCGGGCGACCGTTGCATTGTGGGAAATGTAGTGTTGGTGCGTGCGAAACACCAGCGGGCGGCTGTGGCCTGCGGGCCGGTTCTAATAATAATTAAATATCATCCAGCGGGCCATAGATAATCAATTCACGGTCCGGATCTGGCCCGCGGGCCTTGACTTTGACATATGTGTGTTAGAAGAAACACATTCACAGCTTTAAAGGGAAATAGTTTTTCTAAAAAACATTGACTAAAATAAACTTTTATTATTTCATCCCACGTCTCACTGAAAGATTTGAATTTAAGATTACCACATAGAATTTCCACCTAACTCTGTAGAGATGTTTGACTAAGTATGAAGAGAATATAACTGAAAAACTGAGACAATGACAATGCACTTTGACAATCCTTCAAATCAAATTTAAGAAATATTCTGAATGTTAACAGTGATGACGTCAGTGTGCAGCCAGTGCTGAAGGAAAAGTAATGAGTTTCCCATGGTCAGCAAGATTTATCATTAGGGGACAATGAGCGTTTCTACATAAACATCATCTGACAGCAAATGAGAAATTCAAGAGTGGAAACTTTTGTCTTGTGAATTCTTTACCTAGAACACCAGACAGCCTACCTCCAAAACTCTCTCTTTATTTCACGCTCTCATTAATTTAACCAGCCACAGCTTTTCAAACAATCACATAGCAGGAAAATGTCGCTGAGTGCTCCAGATTCTTGCCTGATTAGAATTGTGTGAGGTTTACTCCTAAAAATGCTGACATCACGCATCAGCTATTGCTTTGTTGTTTAACTGCCGCCAAGCATGGATGACCAAGATGGAAGGCAAGATGAAGAGAGAAAAAACATAGACATGATAAAAGTAATTTAATGTACATGATAAAAGTAATTTAATGTACAGTGAAGTCTTTTAGGGTAGCTAAAGCCATGTCTTTAAACATCTAACTTGTCATTTTGTGAAATAAAATAATAAATTAATTATAAATTAATTTGATTCCATTTTAAATAGTTAAACATGCCATAATATGAATACCATATATATTTAAAAAAAGAGACAAACATTCCTATGAACTAAACTAAACGTATAACCATTATTTTTCTTTCAAAATTAGCACTGTGACGTCATTAATGACACTAAGAGAGAACTGACACGTTCAAGATTGATAAGTATCTTTGTGAATGAAGCCAATATTATCTTTAGACAAGATCTGGCTGTATGAAATCATTTTCGAGTTCCAGAAAGTGGAAAACCAGGCACTTAATAATAATGAAAACCAGGGACTTAATCACAAGCAAAAATCTTGCAACTCCACAGTGTCAGTATGTTCCATTTGGTCAAGCAACACTTTCATAACTCCATTTGTTTAGTCTGATAGATGCCGCTGGCATCAACGTTTACTGTCTGATGGAAAGAGAACAATCCAAAAGTGGTAAAGCATTCGGTCTTTTGAATAATGCCAGTCACCTTCTCCAAGCCTGGCTTATGTACCTTGTTACTGCTCTGTCGTTCTTGTTTGTGTCACTGAAGTAAAGACCAAAGCCGGTTATTGTCAGCCTCAGCTGAGTTATTTCTTGTAAAGGAATGTCATATATATATAGAAGTATTGAAATGTAAATGTGTTTCTGCTTTCCTCAAAAATAGTGATATTATTCATAGCATGTAGGGTGTGAAGACACAGTCACGGTAGAGGGAGTTTTTTTTGTGCCACTTTCCAGGATAATTTTTTCACACATTGATTTGTTATCAATCTTAACTAAAATTATAGCTGTCAAATAAAAGGCTTTTTAAAAAGGCGTAAAGCAGAGTTAAATATGGATACTCAAAATACTTAAAAGTGTATCTTAGCTGAACCTTTAGGCTACATAACCAATTGCATATTTTCAGGAAGCTGTCTACAAAGTAATCAGTTTCTTGTTCAAGAACAATTTTTTATTTAGATGTATTCTCTGAAATTTGATTTAGATTAGTTGATTTGAAAAACCAAAGTAAGATTAGAATGGCACCCATATATTTTCCCACATACAGCTTGTAATGTACATGAAGCACCATCATTTTGAATGTTAGGCAGCATGAAAATTGTGTCATCAAACCGCATCCTGTGGAGTTAAGTACTGTTTTGCCTGTTCACTTCCTCCACCACATGACTTTTAAATATCAGGTCAAGCTGACTTGACACTTATAAGTTAATCGATTCCGTTAGGAAAGCAGATCGGTGTGTAAGTTTCTGTCCAATAGAATCTGTGCTGACAACATTAAAAGTGTGCAAGTCTGCATTTATCTTAAATGGTTTATCTGCCCGTAAAAGCCTTATCTGAAAGGCTTAAAGCAGAGAGGCTAAGTAACAGTGCCCTCTACTGTGCAGTGGTGCACATCAAATAATTTTTTTACTTCAACATTTTTGCTTTGTATTTTCATTTTCTTTATTTTACCCTCTTAGTCAGAACTACCTGAAAACCTTCCATTGATTCATATATGCAGGAAAAACTGCCTTGTACTTCATAAACAAACTATGTTTTAAGTTTAGTGTTGGATTACGATCGATTTTGTCTGTTATCTGTAGACGTTAGGATGTCTTTTCATGATTGAATTATAAAACATAGTAAAGTTAAAGGCTTAACAAAATAAAATGCATTCCTCTGAAAGTGGACAGTACAAGGACGGGACAGACTTTCTACTACAAAAGCATTTTAAAGCACAACAACTTGAAACCAACTTTTTTTTTTATTACAGACTGCATGTGCTTCTGTTAGCATGATACATCAATTATCAACATCAGAATATATATGGCTCTGATTTCAAGGTACATAAATCACTCAACAAAATACCCTGTTCAGACAAACCAACGATACAAAGTGCACAAATTAAGTTGTTTCAAGTCCATCGCATCACATGACAGAACTGCTGTTGTGTTTTAAGAAAAACCAACAGAATTAAAGCTTACATTCAAAATCCTCCATTTCATGTGACAGTATTTATCAGCTCCAGAAGTAATAATCCCCATGCATCATATTAAAATGACCCATGCTCACACACACGCACACACACACATGCACTCACACGCTCATATAAATAGAAACTTAAATACAAACGTATTTGGCACCATGTTTCAGCATAGAACAAAAACAAATAAATAAAAAAGCCACTTGCAGTACGACATTGTTAGCATATGGAGGTAAGTATTTGATTTTGGCACGTTACAAGTCCAAAGTTTAAAAAGTTCATGTAATCCTGCTCATTACAGGCTCAGTCTTCACTGAAGGTTTCATTGTCTGTGTTAAAATAGCCCGCCTAAATGTTAGCTTCACAAACAGCTTCTGACTTTGTGTTAATGAAGTAGTGAATGTTGAATGACAAGGAAAGCACCACATTTCCTTGGACAGTTATGAAAAGGTCGCAGCTCTTCAGCGCCATAATGAGTAATGTAAACAAATGGCAACAAACAGCGTGACCTGTGTAGACCCTTAAAGCCGAGATGTCAAAGGGATGTAATCATATATTGCACTCTAGAAGTCCTCACTGCACAAAGGGGTTGTCCTGGCCTGTTCAAACCATCAAACAAAAAGTTGGTCTATAGATATAGAATTAATAAGGTATTCAGTAATACTATGTTTATTATAAGATATTGTGTATATTAACATCGATATATATATTTTTTCAACATTATGTTATGAAAGATACATATTTATAAATTGCTATGAATATAGGCAGCTGCTTTTGTTGAGCAGTGCCAGATATAACATAATAACTATTCTATGTTCACGTATTCTCATCCAAACAAATACAAATAAATGCTTTCACGCACAGCTCGCGGAGCAAGCCAGCATGAAACGTCATAGTGAATATGAATTGAAGCCTCCCATGCACAGAGAGGTTTCAATACAGGTCGAGACTGGTTTCCAAACAGGCCAGCGTGAACCTTAAAACCTCAGCATGCATGCTAAGTAAACAGCAATCTCTGGTGGGCACATAGAAAAACTACAGTTTAAGTAGATATAGTGTGGAGCGTTATGTTATTGGAAATCAAGGGAGCACTGTAAACGTCTATCTGGGGTTGCGCTGAACATCCATCTGCAATAAATATAGTCAACAACGGCCTGAGACCGTCAACAGGGCATTACAGCCTCCGGTTTCCAGCCTCTCTACCTCATGACACACTATATTTGCACCAACATTTATATTAGTTTCACATCAGAAATCTATCTTAGAGCAGCAGAAACACATATGCACTGGAAACTGGAAGGGACAGACAAACATTTCCTTCACTCCGTGGAATCTGTGTTAACCTCAGTCTGTGGTGGGGCACAGTACTATGTGTTGAGATGTGAGCTAGTGAGAAAAACCTGCAGGAAAAATCCAGCTATGTATGTTTGTCGGAGACAAAAACACATGCAAGTTTTATGCCTCAGGCTTGACTGGCAAGCTGCCCTTCATCCTTGGTAACTCCGCTGTATCTTCCACAGATGTACCAAACCACCAATCAGAACCCTTAAGATGAACAAATATGCAACACTCTATTCTACATGTAAGTAGCCTGATTCCAGAGACATGCAGGCAATGTCCACCATCACGGATGGCTAATTCACTAACAAGTTTAACAACAAACTCTCGTGAAGCCCGGTTGAAATAAGGGGCGGGTTTAAAACGCCGGCGGCATGCACTTTGCAACTAAATGAAACCGCAAACGAAGAAAAAAGGCCATAATCTTATTCATAACATAACTCCACGTTTGTCTATGCAAAGTCACTCGACACTGGAAGCTCACAATAACCACGATCCTCAAGCAGAAGCAAAAACTGCGTCGAGCTCTACCTCTATCACAAGCCGGCTTTATTGGAACAATCACACTAAATATCAGTAATCTACAGTTCTGTTTCTAACTACTCTTTGTGTTATAAACGCCTTAAAACGCGGGGAGCTAAAAGTCAGAGCCGCCCCCACTGCGTCCGAGCGTCTCTGCTACTGCCCGACGCCACGCCGCCCGCCGCCCGCCTCAGTGTCCTTCAACCCGGAAACCAATGTGCAGAACCCATTTCAGCCCCCGCCGGGGGGCGACATAAAAATAAAGAACGTTTTGCACCCAAAATGTACAGCGATGGCGGTGGTGTCACGCGCGGACCACCAGGTATGACAATGCCAGCATCGCCTGGACTGAGGAGCCACATGCAGCCAACAGCCGCCCACATGTGGGCCTCCCTGCAGCCGCGGGGGGGGCGGTAGGACGCCCCCGATTAAGCCCTAGCAGGACCATGACTGAGCCAAAATGAAGCTTTATGGTCAAAGAGCTGCCTGGTTGCCAAAAGTGTGCCAACCCCCTGCTGAGCCGTCTAGAGGCCGGTGAGGTCCACGATGGCTTTGATAAAGATGGTGTCGTCGCGGATGTAAGAGTTCTTGGCGTCGAGCTTGGAGAGCGGGCAGAAGAGCGGGCAGCCGCTGGCGATGTTCATCTCGCTGACGGGCCTCTGGAAGGATGAGGAGGTGACGTCCGGTCGGAAAGCGTCGATGATGTGCTCCCTGTTGCTCTGATCCAGCAGCATTAGCGTCACCTGGAGGTCAGACCGGAAAGAGACGGCGCTTACATATTTGGTTCATCTGGCGTGTGGTGGATAAACATTTGTTGGGGAAATTTTCTGAATGTGTTTGCTGAACAATTCTTATTCCATCTCAAAACCCTTCAGTTAAACTCCCACTGAACCTGGTTCGTATCCACAATGCACCTTCATTCATCTCAAAAGGCCTAAAAATACAATAAAATAAAAACCTCTTTTCATTGGTTGTGAGCCTAAATCTGTGCCTGAGGTGTCTAGCCAAATCTGTCATTATTTAATCTTAAAGAAGGGCCCTATAACTTACTAATGCACAAAATGCACCTTCAGCAGAGCTAAACTTCCCTCTGGACCTTTTTTGAGGAAGGACAAACACGACTGGACAGTTGTTCAGCACTGAAAAGAGAAACCTTGAGCAAACACGCTGATTGCGTATGTCCTTTACCTTCTGGTTGAATGGCCATTTGAGCAGAGCATCACTCAGTCCTCTCATCACCACAAAGAACAAAGACAGGTGGCTGCCACGCCCTGTCCCGTCTCCATTCAGGTAGATCCGCAGACACATCTTATAGCCGTACTTGCTGGTATAAAAAGCTGGAAAGAAAAATGAAAAGGGAGCATCAGCTGTAGTTTTCTGTAATTAGTTTCTGAACAACTTGTGCTAACCAGATCCTGGTTACAGAACGTAAAGCTAAGCTTTTTTGGTATTTTGGACGTTACCTGGTGAGAACATGGCGGGGGCTCGACCTGCAATGGCATCCTGTCGCTTTTTGGCAAAATCGGAGATCCTCCAGACGAAGACGCCATCGAAGGTGGTGGCAGACATTTCCCTCAGCCGTCCCTCCATCTCAGCCACTGCGAGGTCCTTCAGCCCCACAGTCCTCTCCAGCTGGCGGACCTGCAGTGAAGGACACACACAACAGTGATGTTTGTCAGTAATTACACAACTTTCTACTCTGATTCACATGTGCTAAAAAAGAGAGACCACAAATTAACCCCTTGCATAGATGTCAAGATTTTTGTGAAAGAGGTTAAGCTCTCTTAAAACAAATGCGTGTTTCTTTCCTTAAGTATCTTTTTCATTGTTTAGTTGACTTCCAAATTAGGATCTGCTGTAATGAGTCACAATGGATGAAATGCAGATCAACAACTGTGACTCAGGAGCATGTCTTCCTCAGATCACCAATAAATATCAACTTTGGCTGTACAGCACCCCCTATGGGTGTATTACCTAAATATATGTTATGTATGTGGAATTAACACATTAGATTCATTTATGTCTGTTTGCTACAGGAAATAAATGACAATAGATTAAGAACCAGAAGAACCATATTACTAGACATTCGGATATGTTTTGTCCATTTATGTATTATCCTTTAAAAATCAATTTACGATACTGAATACTCCTCATAGTTAAAATTATATTTATGGGATTACTAAGTACATCAATGGAGGTATCTTGAGTGCCTCATTTTTCTGTTGATCACTGGATTTTGTACCTTGTTACTCAGAGCCTCGATTTTATCCTGGTCCAGTTTATGCTGCCGGTTGCTGGCCTCGATGGTGGTGGCAAATCTCTCCACCTCTCTGTTCAGGACACACACCACGTTTTCAAACGTGCCGGATTTCACCTCAAGTTCAGTGCATCTGCGGCCCAGCTCGGCCACCTTGGTCTTCTCGCTGTGGAGCTGGAGCTCCAGCGCTGCGCCCACCGAGCTGGGCAGGGGCGTGAAGGAGGTAGACACAGAGAGGGTGGGGGGGAGGGTCGGAGGAGGCGGGAGGGGAGCTGATGCAGGCGGGCCGGGAGGGCAGGAACTAGAGGAGGAGGAGGAGGCGGCAGCTCCCTGCACGGGAGGCCCAGAGGAGGTGGTGCTGAGCAGGGAGACTCTGGCCTCGAGTTCCCTGAGGGATTGTTGGAGCTCTACCAGTTTGTGTCCGGCTACTTCCAGTCCCTGGGGCTGCAGGCCCTCCATGCTCACTTTCATGCCCATGATGTAGTGCAGCAACAGGTTGAGGTGCTCGTAAGCAAAGGCGCGCTCATGGTCATGAATTTTTTCCTTCTCCACCTACAAAAAGAGAGAATTAATAATAGAAACAAGATAAGAATGAGAACCAATCAAATGTACAAGGCCTGTATGGCAGAGCTGAGTCATTTGGAAGAAACTTAATCTGGAATAGGTTTTGCAGACTTTGCAATCAGGCAAACAGCTATCAAGTAAAAAACAAAATAAGCATACATGCAGCATTTGAATAAAATTACTGAGGAATACTTACAGACATGTCACATCCTACAACATGAAATCGACATGGAGTCCTGAATTTGCTGCAGAATTTAATATGGTCCACATACTGGAAAAAGAAAAACAACCAGTAGATTGAATCATGTGCATATTCTTTTTACATTTTGTGATATTTTTAGGGAAGAAATTTCATTACAATGCAACAATTCTCAGCTTCATAGGCCAAACATGGATTTTTTTTCCTCTTCTTTTGGTACTAGATTATCTTTTGTTAATTTACAATCTACACAGTAATAATTAAACTTTTTTCTTCCTGGTCGGTAAATGCCACAGAGTTTCTAATGCTGACAAATCTTACAGCTGCTCAAACACTATAAAAAATATATTTTGTACAATGAAATCATTGTAAACAAAAATAAGTTAGCAGCTTATCTCTGACAAAAACACAACCAAACTATACCAATCTTCAATGAGAAGCCCCAAGCAAGACGTTTTACGCTGAGGCCAAAATGTCACGCGGGCTTTAAACAGCCGTACCTTTTCTCTGGGTATTTTCTTCTTGGCACAGCCTTCACAGATCATTGGGTACTTGGGGCAGATCTCATCATGTGCCTGAAAGAAGTGACAGAGCACCCTTTAACAAAAAACAAACAGCCACTGTGATTTGCTGCTCGGCCCCGGAAGAGCCGAGCTGAGCGCCTCGGGTCTATATAAATAATTTCTAACCTTGATGTTTTTGAAGTGAAACGGTTCCTTGCAGTACTTGCAGTTAAGCGTCCTCTCCGGGCACTCTCGCTCATTATGCCGCTCCTGCTCATTGAAGCGGATTCGTTCTTTGCAGGAGGGGCACGGGATGATCATGAACTCGCACTTCCCCTCGTGGTTCAACTGTGGAGAGAGGAGTTTACGTTGAGCTGAAGTGACAGAATGGTAGCAGCTTCTTCTGTGTACAGAAAGGACAGAGTTGTGCAAACACTTTAAGCGCTTTCTACGCTTAAATTCTGATCCATCACCATCAGGAAGACACTTCAGGAACATTCTGAACCACGATGAAGTCCAAACACACAGCCTGAGTCATGGAGAGGCATGTTTAGCCTCAACAAGAACAAGAAGTTCTGCAGCAGATCATGTGGCAGATCCCGGAGGGACAAAGCCGTAAATAAAAACCACAATTAAGTTGTTTCTCACAAATACAACACTATTTATACACACGTGGTGACCACACACGTTAAGGTTCCCAAATACACAGGCTACATCCAGTCACTAGTGCTTCCAAGGTCACTATTAGATTTCAGTCTTAACATATTTATGTAGAATATCATTCTTAATTTCAAGAGCAATGAGGTTTATTTTATCTTTTCCTCCTATTTTCTATGTTAATGTGGCAATATGTCCCCAACAAAAAAACACATGTGAGCATAAAACATTACATTTTCTACATAAAATTTTTCAGAGTGGGCTTGAAACGGTGTGACAAAAAGTTCATTTACGAAAAGCAAGCACCGGCACATGGCCTCACCTCGTAGTCTTTGATCGTGCCTTTCCACGTGCAGTTCTCATTGATACAAGCCGCAGACAGACCTTCAACTTCTCTTCGAACTGCGTTGTCGGGAAAAGCCTGAAAAACAAAACAGGAGGTTTGAATACTGTGAAATCCCACCAGAAGCATCCTGAAATAAATATCGAATGTCCCAACTGAGAAATGTACCACTCACTCCATCATGTTTGCAAATGAGACTTTGAGACTTTATAGACCATTTTTGAGAGCCTCTCCACAACTACATCTGTAATAGCTTCTGTATTGTTCAGATTGAACTTTTTTCATATTCTTATAACGCTTTAAAACTTTACTCTGTAATTGGTTAATGAAACAAAGTCAAACTCACACATCCTTGTTTCAATATCGATGTTGGCTCCTCAAAAATATCCTCTTTAATGCAAGCGCTGCATTTCTGGGGTCCATTACTGCAAATAAAACATGTCAACACACACTGATACACTGTTCAGAGGATACATGCAAAGAAAAGGCCCAACTGTCAGCGATGGGAAATGACTGAAATGGATTATTTCACTGCAGAGGAAGACAATTTCATACTCTTTCAAAACGTTCAAAACAAGGTTTCTTTAAACACCTTTGACTGGAGTTGAATGGCATCACATTTACACGGATGATCGTCTATTAACGTTTCCTTAAAGCTGAACACAAAGATCGGTGTCCTTCTGAGGTGCATAGAGTTCATAAATTGTGTAGGTCTGTTTGACTTATAAGAATTCCTTTCTCACTTGCCTGAGCAATTCATCTCAGTCAACAGTCAGCAGACAAAGACATCTGGAGGATCTCTAACTGTGCTAGCGCTCAAAGCTTAGCGTGGTCAAGCCAAACCTACTCCTCTGATAGACTTAGTAAAGCCTTACAGTACAGTAAGACTCTGATCAGGGGGGTTGGACATTGGCTCACGCTTCCATTGGCGTTCAGATCTATTAACAATGTTGACACCTACCAAAAGAATGCTTACAACTCATTTGTTTACCCTGCGCTTTATTTCTGTCGTTAAGAACATGAAAACCTGTCAACCATTAAAATTAAGTTGTAAACATGAAATAAAAATAATTTACTAGAAAAAACACGATTTTAATATCTCATCTGTCTCATCTGTAGATCCTGGAAAGTTACGGACTCGTTACCCCATTAGTTTGTCCAGTGTAACTTCAAACCCAAAGAGCTACTTAAAAACAGAGGTCAGTCCAAAGCTTCCTTCCTCTGTATCTCATTAAGAAGCATTATTCTTTCAATATGCAAATATATACAAATACCTCTATTATCCGTCAAAAGTAACATAGCTAACTCACTATATTATTTTTTCCCTACATTTAAATATTTTGGTTTGGATTTTGTTCCCCATAAAATGCAGTTGTAATACTTTCTGTGAGTTATAAATCAAAACTGCCAATTGTCAGTGATCTGAATGTTTATATGAACTTTTGTCAACTCCTTGAACTAATGTTCATTAATGGTAGTTTCTAATTTGCTGGATTAAATTAAACAACAACTTAATCTCTCCATAAAACTACTGACGAGAAACTTCTCTGTGGCAGATGACCATGGGGTCCTCACCTCACAGTCCTGTTGAAGCAGTAGGAACAGAAGCGGTGTCCACACTGAGCCTGAAATGGCCGTCTGAGGATGTTGTGGCAGCAGTTGCACAGATGCTTGTCCTCCAGCTTGTTGCCCAGGATCTTCTTGGGGAAGCCGGGTTTATTGCTCTCCATGGACGAGGGCGGGGACGGTTCCTGTGAGGCCATGGTGTCTGTTCACACGTCACACCTGAGAGAGAGACGCCAAAGGTCAAGTCCTGGAGATACTGGAGCTAATCTGGCCTCCCCCTTTTTCACGCGATTGCTTAATTATTTCACCCCAAGAGCAGCTCGTGAAACATAATGTCTATCCGGAATGTCTTCACGACAAGCTACTGGGCATCTAACCAAGTGGGGGCAGGTTTAAAATCACAACTCTAAAGTGGAATTAACAGAGCTGTTTGACTAACATGAGAATAGCGAAAAATGTTTTAAATACGTCCATAAACTCAAGGACGCCGGACCGAGAGTTTAAAAAACAAGGTTTGTGAGGTTTACAATAACAGAATATAAACAATGGAAGCAGCTGAGAAGCCGGTGAAGAATCAAATCCTGGTGGGCCTACATGATGTTTGTAAAATCTTATCTTCTTGTGATGAACAATGTTATCAGTCTGTCAGCGTGTGTGTGTGTGTGTGTGTGTGTGTGTGTGTGTTTGTGTGTGTGTGTGTGTGTGTGTGTGTGTGTGTGTGTGAGGCAGAGCATCACAGGCCAGCTGTGAGGCCCACACCCTTTGTTTACATTTCTACACTGCTTTCATGGCTCCTGATTCTTTCCCTGGGAACAAATCGGGTATGCTTTTATCCTTGTGCTCCCACGACCGCTCGCTGAGCTCAGCAGAAGAGGTGGCACAGCGCACATCCATTGTCTCTGCTCTCTCCATCCTTTTCTCTTCCCCGTCTCTCTGTTGCTAAGCTATCAGCATCCTTTAGTCAGGAGTGGTACCCAGCACGCCACCACGCCCCTTTGAAAGCTGAAGCCCGCTGCCTACGAGAGACCGTTTAACGAGAAAAGCCCCTTTTTTTTTTATTTTTTTTTTTTTACAAACGCTTTTACAATCACCAGAGTTTGCACTTACCAGTCTTTTAGTCTAAACTGTCATCGCGTGCACAGGCTGAGAAATCCCCGTTCCCGATCGCAGGTTGACGCTCGCGAGCTGGGCCGATATTTAAATGTGGTTCGGAAGCCGGCGTCTGGGCGTGATTTCTTGAACGTCAGCCACATAATACAGATGTGGTCCCCAAACGCGATGGCTGTTACTGTCCAATATCGCCATTGCACTTTCAGACAGGGGCGTTACGTCATGCGGTGTGCCGAGCGCGGGTTGACAGGCAGACGGGCTGCGGAGGCGGCCCTGCCATTGGTCCAGAGCCCGGAGGGGGCGGGGCCTCGAGCCGGAGGAGCCCGTAAACATCCACAGAACTGACTTCATCCACGCATCACATACTTCTTTCTTCTTAATGCCTCCAACGACTTGCATCTGCCCTTTTTTAAAAAAAAAAATATATATACACCATTGTGCTTCATCACGGTGTTTGAAATGTGAATTTAGGTCTGTAAAAATGCACATTAAGGCAACAAGGCACAGACTTCTCATTTAAAGCATCAGGTGGTAAAAATACTTTGATTTTTAAAGGTCAAAAGTGGGTAGCCCACCAGGCTGTGCATGTTTGCCTTTAAACCTGCACTTCATTAAGTTTAATTTGTCTTTTGTTGAATTTTTTCTTTCAGTGTACTTTTATTGAAAAAGACTCAAATAAAGTTCATTCCAGTCTAAGTTCATTACAAAATATTTGGGACATTAAAACCATACTAGGATCAAGGTTTGTGCATGAATCGTTTTAAAAGAGGATCATTTCAATAAAAGCTTTTTTCTGCCTCAGTGTTGGAAGTGTTTCAATAAGCATTGTTGAAATACCACATCATTTTGATATGCTACGTAAGACTAAGATAAGGCAGAATCCATGGATAAAAAATCACATGTTTAGACAATACTATCTCACAGTTACAATTTGGAGACGTTTAGACAATACCGTCTCACAGTTACAATTTGGAGACATGACAGAAATGTAAGAGGCAGTGTCAGAATTTTGAGATATTTAGACAAAAAATGCATAATTTTAATGTACTAATAATTCAAATAAATACTGATACTAAACAAAAGTCCCTTGTGATTACTTTAAACTGCTGCTGTATGAATATAACTCAAAGTTTACACTTTTTGATCCAAAAGAAACTATGAACATTATCTAAAACAGCATGAAATTTACATAAAAGAGTATCAAACCAGTATTCCTGGAATATTGGAGTAAAATGTAATAAAAAATGCAAACATGATAATATAAAGAAGTCCATCCGTCCACTATTCCCACAAAATCTAATTCAGGGTCACAAAAGGCCCGGAGCTTTTCCCTACTGCCACCGGGCAACAGGCAGGGTGCATTCAGGTCGTCATTTATCATTCATCACAGGTCACACAAACATACATGATCTCATTCACTCATATAGCTTAACGGGCATGTTTTTGAATGGCAGGAGGAAGCCAGATTACCAAGAGTGAATCCTGTTGGAAACCCTGTTAACACCATCACACTATCACTTTTAATTCCAATGACTTTACAGCTAAAGGTTCCGTGTTATATATTCCAAGAAAAAAAAAGAATGCTCTTATTGACTATACTTTTTTACATTAGTTTTTATCATATTTTAACTTGTTTGTAATGTAATCTGTATTAAAAAAAGACTGAAAGGCTTCAAACTGACTTAAACTAAAATCGTGGACTAATTAAGATTTGTATAAATTCCTTCTCAAATTATTTGTAAATTTGGTATTTGTATTTTTGCAAAGTGACATAACTAGATTTTGTACAATTGAGTATAAACAGGTATAATACATTCAATATAATAAATATTTTATAGTTCTTGAAGCATATGAAGCATTTTTTGTTTCTTTAACCCTAATTTGAATTTTGGACTTTCAACGAGCACAACTGCCACAGCTTCCTGCAGACTTTCAAGCAAATAATTCTATTATCAGATTACCCCACAGCTGATTTGACTGTGGTCTGCAGGTGTCACCTGACCTGTGACCAACCCTGTACAACTCAGTGATTCCCTGTAAGTAGGAATGCTGTTGAAGCAACGCTCACCAGATAGAATGCAAGAGCTGTTTATTTCAAACAGTTGGTGTGACTGCAAACTATCACTGCACATTTAAACAGAAACCAAAACGGGCCTCCAGAAATCACTGAGATTTTCTAAAGAGCTACACTTATTCAACAGAGCGGATACACAAAACAGGAGACTTTTTAAAATTGTTGATCATTTTGAAAAATGGTATTTGTAAGGCTAGAGCATCAGGTGTTCAGAAACTGAGTTAAGGTCTTTTAGTAAAACATTTACACAAAATAAATATACAGTACAATAGAAACTAAGCTTATTCGATCTTATTACAAACTATGTAGAAACGATTTCACTAAGCAAACTTTACTCATGTATCCTAAAAGCACTTTGCTCTATATACAAATGTAGTGTCAATGCTCCACTAAAGAAAACGTCTATTGCGCATACACACCCAGGTAAGTGATTTATGCTCACTACATTACTAATGCAAACAAAAAAATCTGAATAGCACTATTTGACCTTATAAGAAGTGTTTAAAAACACTGACATTGGACCTTTGAACCTCTAGACCTGAAAAAAGCTCCATTTCCTTCTTCACTAACATTCAGCTCCAGCACACTTTTGTTAAAAATCATTTTTCAATTTTAAAATAATCCTGAGTGGAAAAAGCAAAAGGAGGCCACTATTGCACAACAAATATTCACACAGCTTTTTAGACAAGGCTTTCTGGATGACCTGCCCGTGCTTTGGAAGCAGAGCTACCAAATGTGATCACTGCTGCTCTGACAAGCTCACACAGCATCTCTAATTAATAGCAAAGCTTCCGTCTGCGCAGGCAAACAGACTACAGTCCTCTCCTTAAGTCTCTTCAAGAAGCCTCTGGAGGTTTCTTTGAATCTAGGATGGAAACAAATAATGACAGCAGTATAAAAATTAACAGCATGAAACACTCAATATAGGCATCAATCAAACAATGCCAATCACCTTTAACCTGTAAAAAGTACCAGACAGCAAAAAGTGTAATCCAATGCCCTAAAAAAAACGATACGACAATTTCATATGTCAGTGCTTTAAGAACTCTGCCTTTTGCTTTTCTGATGAAAATGTGTTTTGATTTTTCCACTGCTCTGTAAAAGAATATTTTGATGTCTCATCCTGTGCCTGTGTGTGTCCAATGAAAAGCTTTGTAAAGTTTTGAATGGGTGGAGCTTGATTTGGTGTCCAATCAGAGCTGACTGCTCTTAGCTAAGATACTTTTGCCTTTCACATGAGTCTGCCATTCTGCTTCGGGGTACTATGTAACCTCTTGAAATTGTGATTTTTTTAACTTTTACATTTCCTTTTCTGCAAACAGAAATAAGCATCTGGTATTTGCTATCTCCAACTTTCTTTGTATGCTTGCCCTGATATGAATGAACATTTAGATGCCATATTATGGGAAATGTTGATTTTAGGTGTGCAGCCCGTCAAACAACAAAACAAACCTTCTCTAGCTTGAAGAGGTTGGTGGACAGCTCCCCGTAGATCTCAGCATTCACTTCATCTGGTGACCTTTGGATGCCCATATTTCTGCAATGTGATTCATATAGAAACATTAAACTGATAACCAGTGGCAATGCTGTTAAAGAAAGTATGCTTGAAATGAATTCATGGCTTTAACCCATACTCATTACGAATGTGTTCTCCCATCGACAACATGGAGTTCAGCCGATGCTCGAGAGCCACAATCTTGAACGCCATGTAACAGGAGGACAAAACAAGAACGCCCACTCTGTTTAGACATACAAACAGGGGAACGTATGGATATTCAAATCCTCAAGGAACATTGCTCACACACCCCTTCAATGCAAATAAATGTTTCAGAGACGACAGTTTTCCTGTGGCTTCTTGTGTTTCACAAGATGGAAGTTTACTCACAGAAAAAGATAGATGAGTAGAATGACATGCAAAGACTTTGGCTGGGAAGTTTTGTCTTTCTGTAGAGGTCCACGTGCTGGACTACCTGACGCTATCAGAAAAACAAATAGCACAGATTAGTTGCTCTGCTATCAAACCCACCCAAGAACCCCTTGCAAAGCTCAGTAAATAATATGTCATAACTTCAAATACTCATTTTAACTCCTAAGTCCTTTCTGAAAGTCTCTTTAACTGAAAACATACATCCATAGCAACCATTTGAGCTAAAATGGATTATTTTTTATCTTAAATGAATGAAAAATGAATAATCAAAATGCTGAGCTATGCTTTTAAATATACAACAGTAAACAGTGGTGGTTAAATCTTTAATACCCCAACTGACAGTGAAACTGGAAACTACAGTCATAACGCAGCTTCTGTTGTTTCTCAGAAAGCTTCAGTTTTTAAGCACCGTTCTTGAGGGCGTTTCCATGTTTTTGGCTCGAGGTCTGGAGGTGGATGTCTGCATGGACTGAAACCTCTCTGCTCTTCACTGCACTAAGAAACGAGTCTGGGAGGCGAGTGAAGTCTGTTAAATAAATAGTGAGAAGCAGTGACTCCAGTGGCTGGTGAGCTTGAGTAAATATTAGCACAACCACAAGAAAGTATACAAGTCATCAAGCGCATTCGGTCAATAAGAGCAGAGAACTGGATAACTCTAAAGAGTGGAGATTTGTTTTCAATCGTTCAAAAGGATCATCAGCAAAAGCTAAATCTCGCAATATCAAATGTCACCTTTTGCTTAACCTAACTTAATAGTACACACTGTATGAGCCATGACATATGACGCCTTTAACAGATTATATAAAGATCAAAATTTTTGCAGACAGGGATAAGTTGACAATCTCTCTTAATCAAAAAGACGGTTAACACACCACTTATTTTGTCATAATCGGGAGTCTGAGAGCCAGAGCTGCTGCTCTCCATTAAGTCCTGCCTTCGATGCTGCATGACTCCATCAAAGTCAGAAAACTCTCCAGAAAAGTCCTGCAAGGCACAAACACGCACAAAGGAAACAACACACAAAGCTGCTGTTAAGGTACATGAGAACAAGGCAGTTTCTATAGATCTTTTATCTCAATGAAAAAATGTACAGGGAATACATCCTGAGCAAAACATCCCAGAAAATAGTCGGACAGACCCCTGACTGACCAGAGGAAGCGAGGACGGGCAGCTAGCTCTGAAGCTGTTCTCACAGGAGGAAGTAACAGGGCTGCTACAAGTCTTATCCACCTGCAATGACAACATCCATATTTTCATATGAAGAACAGAAAATATTTCCTACTGTTAGTGTAGGAGTTTAGATTTGACCTAAATCTATAGTGTGGATTTCAAAGATATTTTTCTCACAGGAGACCAAGTATGTGACAGCTGTGTTCATTCTTAATTATTTCAATTCACAGCTAACAAAAAGCACTAAATGATCCTATTCTTATGGCTTTTGGCATATGATGCACTGGACCAGTGTATTATTCAGCCTAACAAAATCTATGAAGTTGAAACATTATGATCCTCCAAATTATCATTTTTTGCATAAATGTCAATATTCTTATGTAATTGTAGAAGAGTTAATATTTCAAAAAAAGGAAATGACACATATATCCATTTAAGAAGTCAAACCTTGAATTGAATTGTAATGGACTTACTTTTCCTTTAAGTTTGCTTTTCCTTTAAGTTTAAGTTTGCCTTTGTTGATATAATGCAAACATCATTCTATTATTAAAATGAATCATGTTTTTTACTCCATGTTGTTAGATGAACAAATGATTAGTGAAGTATTATCTCATATACATCCTCCACATTTTTTTCCACATTAAAAAGGCTTGTGAAAATGTATGTGAACAAACTCAAGCCGGATTTACCTCCAAATGAAGGCAGATGGCTTTCAGAAGTTTGAAGGTGGTGTTGCGAGAGAGGAACGATACAAACACGTGCTGGAAAAAAGACACATTAGCCACTTTCTTGTCCGTGTCAAAAGGATAATATTGGTGGTGTGTACAGTACAGTTCCCTCACCTGGTCATTTGTAGTTTCAATCACGAGGGCATTTGGCACTAATATTGCAGTTTTGGTTTTTTTGATGAATTTCACAGACATCACTGGGATTGAAATCTGCCAATAATAAAATACTCTCAACAAGAAGTCTATACCCACCTTAGAACTAAAGTCATTTGATATTACAATTAAAAGTAGCACACCTTGGTGTCTCTGCCAAAGACTTTGGAGTGAAAGCAGATCCAGTTATCAGAGACAAACATTCTTCCCTGATATAGAATGTCTCTCTGCAGGGCGCAGGTGTAACCTGATGGTGAATACATACGCCTTTAATCAAATAAGCATTCCAACAATAGTTCGGTTCTCTTGTGAAAGAAATATCCAAAACTTACTCTGTTTGAGTAACTCATCTTTGCTGATCTCCTTGAATAACTTATGATACTGGGCATTCGTCTTGGATATCTAAAAAACAGCATTTTAAAAAAAATCAAAACGTGTAAAAACGTTGTCTCTCTGGAATTAGTTTGATCAGAACAAATCCATACATGGCTGGGTTGCGATTTCTTCCTGTCAAACTTTGATTCGATGTCACTTAGGCTCAGCATCGGTGAGAGCTGCTCCACGGGTTTCAGCCTGAAATGAAAAGGTCAGTGTTTATTGTCATGTAGCCTGGTAACAACCGAGGAAGGCAGGTAAGACGTGAAGGCTGCGGCGGAGCTATAACTAAAGCACAATAACTGAAACAAGCCAGTCGAAAAGAATCGTTCCGCTTGCTGTTGCCTGCTGTTATGTGAAACCTGCTTACACAGCAACAATGAGATCTGTAAACAGCACTTTGGTCATGCAGGAATAGAGCAGGACAATTCCAATGAAGTGTAGCATCTGGATACTAGAATAAATACGTATCCTCCCTGTGTGACTCAACTTCAGTTTTAGCTTTTACCAATACATAAAACATAAACATTCTGTCCATACCAGTTTATAAACATAAACAAACTACATTTTGCCAAGTAACAAACATCTTTTCTGACAAACCCAAACCAAAATTTAAGTGAAGTTTAACTTGTGTTAACCTGCATAAGAATGTTCAACAGCCATAAACAAATACTTATTATGTATTTAAGCATTTGTTGTTATACTTGTTTCGCAGCTTCTCGGGACTGCATTTAAGGAATTAACTTAAAATTCGTTTTAAAAACACAAATATACACAGATTACAGCCCTACTGGAAGATTATGATGCATAAAAAAACATAAAAAGAGCGACTAAAATAAAATGTTCCACTTAGAAATTGTGAATCACCTCATGCCAGCTGGTTTCTTCCTAGTCTCTGAGGGATCTGATTCCGTGTCCAGAGGGAGCCGGAGGTCTGCTGGTGTGCGTCCACGCCTCCTCTGCCGCCTCTCGCCTCCATTGTCCACCTCAGACCTGGACGTATGGAAACGAGTGGCAGAAGGTCAAAGGTGTGATGAGGTGTTCCCTTACGCTTTGCATATAGTCTTAACACCTGCCATTAGACTTCACTTTCCACAGTTTTTCACTTTTTTGGCTGAACTAACTGTTGTTTTATTGGGTAATTTAACATCTGGTCGAGGAGCAAACCGAGAAAAAGACCTTTTGGCTGATGTTGATTCTTGTGCGTAAAAATATCAAGGGGGCCAGATCTGAAACAAATGCGTCTATTGCATCAAAGCAAACTATCCTCACTCCTTGAAGGCTTCGTGAGTAGTTTGATCGACTAGAATTCTTCAATGCAAATCCCCCCCCACCCCCTCTGGATGACCCGCGCCACGTCCGAGCCGCATCCATCCGTGTGGCGACCACAGCCCTTCCATTCAAATTCTTCGCCTGAAGCAGGATGTTCATGCAAATAGCTGCCATACATCAAGTCTGAGTCGTCTCCACATCGGCCCCAGTGGAACAGGCCGGCCTTCCCCCTCAGCCTGCATCTCACCCTAGACTTACGTCGAGGTTTTCCCACGGGACTCCTTGCAGGGAAGTTGTTCTGGCGCGGATAACGGGGGCGGAGGGGCGCCCGCCTGCTCCGTCATGAGTACCATAGTTTAAGTTTCATCACTCGTCCCAATTCGCCATCGGATCGATCCCACGGCCCCCCCCCCCCCCGATTGTGGAACAGAGAAGCTTCAGGAAGTCTTGAAAGTTTTTGTTTGGGACGATCGCTCGATGGACCGAGAAGGCTCACAGAGGAGGAGCCGTGAAGGGGGAGGGAACAGCTGGGAACAACGTCAGGAAAAACAGGCAGGAAGGAGCGGAGTCCCGCTGGGGCTGGAATCACGAGCACTGGCTTTAGTAATACAGTCCAAAATAGGTTAATATAAGTAGGGGGGCGTTTTGTTATAAGTTTGATCAAAATTAAGTTTAGCCAAACTATGTCAAACTGTTGCATCCCGAGAACTTTATGCAGTTTTGTGTTGGAGTGTGGTGTCCAGCAGGGGGCAGCAGAGTGTAAGTGATCACAGATCTGGGTCCTTCCAGATAATTGGTGCAAACGTCTGCTCCCTGTTGGGAAGATTCCTGGAAAATGCACAGAATTGTTGGATGAGAATGAAGTATCCTGATGAAATTATTTCTCCTACTCATTGAAACCCCTCCTACTTAAAATACCTGTTTAAAACAAAGTTTTCCATCTGGGAATCTCAGGAATCTGTCAGGTCACAAAGACCAAGCCCAAATATTTTGTTTGTTTATTTGTTTGTTTGTTTTGTTTTTGTTTGTTTGCAATGACCAGTTTACTGTGTTAATGAGAACTCAAAATATAAATGTACCCATTCACCCCGACTCAATTTCCATCATTTCAATTGAGCAGCATGATGTGACGCACTTCTTAGCACTTCTCTTCAGGTTTAGTTTTGATTTTGCTATCGATGCAATCAATCTCATCACTTAATTTCCTTGTTTGCTGAGCTGATGTGTTGTCTCCGCTAAGCCTTGACATTTCGTTGCCACAGTAAACAACCTGTTGAGGCAGGGCCAAACTGTAAATACCCCAACATCTATTAGCTGTAAATCAGTGTTATTTACTACTCCATTCACGCACCTTTGTTTCTGCAGAGGCGGCAGTGACGTGTTTAGGGAGTCAGATAAAGGGTTTTTCTCACCAACGCTTTCCTGTTATTTTTCCAGGGTCCTTTGTTTGGCTGCGAGACTTCAGCCTGTCAGTTCTCAGGGGAATGAGAGGAACATTCGAGTCAAACCACTTAGGAACACCCACTTACAGACTGCTCCCATACCTGTGTGTGTCTGCGTGTGCATCATCTCGTCCTCGGATTGAGGAGATGGATCCTTTCCGTGTACTTAGGTGGTGGTTCAGTGTAGTGTAATTTTGAGTATTTTCTTTGTTTCCGATTTTCTTCTTATACTGAATTGCAAATTGGGGTATTATGTTATACCCCAACACATTTATTCAAGTTTAACTTATTGATAATAAATGATAAAAAATTCTAAATTCTAACTGATCCAGTCACAAGGACTCAAGTTAAATTTCAATGATGCATTGGCAGACTTCACAAAAAAGTCCACACAAAGGTTACCCAAACTGCCAATACCGATTTCACCATTAAAGTGATGAATACGACAACAATTTCTATGCCGGAGGTCCCGGGGAAAAGCTTTATGGTGGTGAAAGGAAGTAAAACCTAGTTCACACCACAGCTATGATGGTCTAAATCCCAGTCACATCCAAGTCTACCTAAACCCATTTAAATTCGGTTTAGTACAGTTTGGTATGACCAAATCCGGCTTAAACAGTCTGGATTTAGTCTTGCTTGGATTTTTTAACATGGAGCATGAAAATTCCCAAATGAAGGATAGAACCTTTGCAGTTGTTTCACTGCAAACAATGTGTCACCGTGAGGAATTCCGAGCTTTTGGAGTGTCACTTAGGAAAAAAAAAACAGAAACTTGCTTTTAAATTCCTGTCCTCAGTAGACACAACAACAACAGGAAGAAGGGCCATTTTCACAGGTGTCAGGAAGCACAGGAAATAAACAGCCTGAAAACTGGAAAACATTTTTCTACCCAAAGAGTCAGAGGTGAGGCTAATAGAGGATATTTATAGCTAGAGGGGACTTTATTTATGCTTTTAAAAAAAGATGTTTGAAATAGTTTTGATCTCCAGTGGGTGATCTATACTTTAACAATGCTGATGACATTAAAAATATGAAAAGCATCCATTCGAAGGACACAACCCCTCCTTTTCGATGTTTTATTCAGAACAAACAAAGCCGAGTGTGCATTTTATTTAACTTTATTCATAAAGATGTATTTAACCACAGACTAACAAATACCTTTTAAATGTCAGCAAAAATACATAAAAAACTTCACAAAAATTCTATTAACCTTTACTGTGTTGATGAATAATTTACTTGGATTTGACATAGTTTGGTCATGTTTTTACTATCACGCTTAAATACATGTTGATATCTTGTGATATTCTTTGGTGAAATAATTCATTTATTTGTATATTTTAGATATTAAAACCAACTGAAGTAAGAGATAGAAATTGTTTTTCTAATTAAACAGATGGAATTTCAAATTTGAACAGTTTTATAGCTTTTCTTCTCCATGGACTGATGAACGTTTTGTGTGTCATGACATTCCTTTTCTGTATAGAGGAAAAGCCATGCCCTTCTATGAGAATGACTTTGTTCTGTACATCTGCGCAAATGTTTTCACCAGCGACTGTAAATGTCTGTATGGGAAAAATTGAAGTATGTAAGAAAAGTTCTCAGAAGTCCAATCCATTTTTGCTCAAGTTTCGATCTATCATGTCAAATCGTCATGGGAACCAAGACAAGAATTTCCCCTACCCAAAAAATATATTTCTCTCAAACAAATTGACACTGCTCAAAAGACCTACTTCAACTCCCCTTGAGATTTAGTGAAGATTTTTATTTTATTCTACAGAAATGAATAGTTCCTCTTCAGAGAGAGGGGCAGCTTCCATGCAGCGATGCCTGAGAACAAGAATAAAGCCTGGCACAAAGTGTAAGAAAAGATAGGAATGTTTAGTTTAACTCAGACCTCCTGGTTATAACATTACTGTAAAAGAACTAGAATGATATCAAATAAACACACATACGGCTCCTGTAATTAATTATATTTTATTGTTAGAGTTTACAGTGTTTAAAATGCAATAAACACACTTGCAACTGCATGTATGGCTGCTTCAATACGGCATGATAAATAGGGATGTGATATTAAACTATTCCAGATGAAGCTTAATAAGATATTGTATAAACTGGACAATCAAACAAAAACAAAAAAAATCAGTAATAACTGGTTTTATTGTAGCAATATACATGTCTTTTTTAAATATTTTATCTGCATTGCACAAGTCATGAGTTGGTCTCTGCCATTCCGAAATAATATAGTTTGGAATTTTATGATGCCAATAGATAAAAAAAGCTGCAGACTTCTAGAATAGTTCAGAATACTTTATCCTTTAGTCTTTTTTTCAGTTTCCAGCAGCATTAATAAACATGAAGGCACACTAAAAAAACAAAAATACTAAAATGAACTGAGTAGAAAAGGAACATAAAAAAGAGCTAGAACATCCATCTAAACATCATAACATAATTCAAGGTACAAATTAATTGGAAATATGTTGGGGCCAATCAAGGATCTAAAAAAACAAATAAAAATGCCTAACTGCAGGGAAGAAATGCTTTTAGATAATAAAATATACAATTTTCGGTTGATTTATAAGTTAACGCTACATTTCCACTGAACAGCTTCAGTCTGGTCAGCACTTGTCAGCGGGGGTTGAGCCTCTTTGGAGCGGATGACCTGCCTGTGAGCTGCTCTGCGCTCTGGCCAGAGCGGACTTCACCAGATCCCATTTCACCTCCTGAAAAAACAGTATTTCCCATTATACCGCTGGGCTAAAAGTGCACAGTTTTTAAAAAACTTTTTCAGAACCGACTCTGGTCAGATAGTTGACACATCCAAGCCCACTGAGGACCCGTGTGGAGCTTATTTGTTTTTTTTTACTACCTGTCTGTGGCTCAGTCCTGAGCTTGCTGGCGATTTTGGCAAAGAATGTGAGGGTGAGACAAGCTCCATTCTCCCTGTCACATATGCCCCCTTTACAGCTGCAGGTCTTACGGCACTCCACTCCATAGGTTCCATACGGGCAGTCTGCAAATAAATGAAAAAACAAAAAGAAACTTGGTTATTCACAAGAAGTAAAACCCTGCTCACCACTAAGCCAATGTGAAGGAAGTATGCACATGTGTGCAGATGTTCTTCCATAACCAGTGAGGCTAAATGGCCCCAAATGGCTGTCTTCTGGAAATTCCAAATAATTCCTGCAGGCTAAAAATGTGAAGCAATTCTGAATTTGGTGCAAGACAAGCCTCGTTGGAGAGGCGTCGGCGTCATTCCAGGTTAGCGAACGTGTGAGTTTACCTTTGCAGATCCCATATTCGTCTCCGTAGTCGTCCTCATCCTTGTAGAACTCGCAGAATAATCCCGGCCCGCACTTCACCCCGTGCATCCCCGACACCGTGCGGTAGCAGTGCTCCCCTCTGGCCGCCGCGCAGACCTGGCAGCAGCCGCAGTCGTCCAGGACGGTGCGTGCGCACCGCTGCGCCGCGCACCGCTCCGCGCCGCATCTGTCCGGGCAGCTGACCGCGTACCTCCCGATGGCGCTCCACGCCTCAGCATCCCACACCACGAGCGAGGACATCACTGTGAGGAGCAGAAAAGACATCGTTGACTGCTGGGGGGGGTGGCGAGGGAGGGCTTTTTTTGTCCACTCTGCGCGCGCGGTCTGAACGAGAGCAGAAGGGAGAGCGATCTGGTCTCCTCCTGTGAGGCTTGTGAGTGGACTGACCTGCGGCTCGCCAGGTTCTGTGGTTATCAGCAATGGACAACTTTGTTTTGCACATGCTTTGCTCTCGTCAATTTCCTCATTCCGGTGTTGCCGTCCCTTTTTTTTTTTTTTTGTCAGCCAGTACCCCTTTTAGAAATCCGGCTTGGAAGTGGGATTGACTCAGGACCGCCATCCAGGAACTGAAGTTCGTGTGACCTGATGTCATGAGTTATCTTTGGTTTGTTTTCGTCTGGATGACGGAACGCCTCGCTCTGAATGGCATCGGGTTTTTGTCCTGACTGTCTGGAGGCTGCTGAGACACTCAGCCATGCCAGTCCACTGAGAAGAGGAAAGCTGAATGATCGAGTTTGAGGCATAAAAGACAGAAAAACAGCTAATTAGTATGGTTTAAATACAAATTAATGTATATGTTAAATTATATCTCTATCTATCAGTGTATACATGTGTATATGTATTTATATATACAAATGCATATATATTTACAAATGTATTGTATGACTTTTAAATTATTTAAAAGAAAGTAAACATTTTTTAAAGGATTCAGTCAATAGAATAGAAATATTTGAATAAATGTACCTGTCCTTTTTCCATAGGCTTTTTATATATTGCACACAACAGACGCATGGATCTTTAATAATGAAGTTGCAAATTTACAACTTGCAAACTTTTGCAAGGACACTATAGAAGCACTTATGAAAAAATATTAAAACATTTGAGCTAAATTTGTATAATCAATAATCAAACATTTATTTATATTCACATTATTGTGAATGATTATTTATTCACAGACAAATTGGTGGCAAAAGATGCCAGACATCCAAAAATTGTAATTCTTTTTTTACAATTTAATTTGAAAATGAAAGATTGAATTGATGTATGCAACCTGTATGCTGTCTAGTTACTAAAAGTTCAGTATAAAAAACATCAAAACCATTTGGTGTCATTCTCTGTTCTAACTGTTTGGTAGAACACAATTTTAAACAACATCTTGGTGTAGTTTTGTGGGAGGAAACTGAAGCTTTTGGCACTTAGGCTGTTAAAGGCTGCTTCATTCAGGCAACTTTATTGTTTCTTTGAAAATCGGGACAGAAGTGTTCATCATCACAGCTTGAATGGTTCAAAATAGATAGATTTAAAAAGAGATGGGGAAAAACCAAGGGGGAAACTGATATTCTCTTATGCTAAGCCACTTTACTTTTATAAAAACAAATAGTCAAAAAATGTATCTGCAATATCCTGTGCTACTGCAAATCTTAAATACTGGTATCTAAATGTTCAGAAACCAAAAGTATTGCAAATACAAATTAGTGCTCACCTGCTAACTTTGAGTTACTACTGAGTGAACAATGTGAGGCCAGGGACCGAGGCATGGAATTGGATGTAGACATACAATATATTGAAAGGGTGAATTGAGAAATTGTGTTAACTTATGCTTAAAGAACACCAACATGATTTCTGCTTTAGATTTAACTCTAAAGATCTCGTCGTGCATGCAATAAAAGAAAAACATATGATGAGTTTTTTTGATGATGTCAAGGTGCTTTTTCAAAAACTAAACACAATAAAATAAAAAGGGCTTTTTGTCCAATCCTAAAATTCCCATAATGCAACATTGACAAGCTTGCATTCTTGACAAAACTCCTTCCAGAGCCATAGAAAGGAGATAATCCGTCTGTCTGTTTTCACTGGCTGAATAAACAGTATGCTGGTTCACATCACGATAATTTTATCAACCCAATCTGGTCCCATGGGTCTAAATCGGTCCATTTATCTGGTTGGTTTATTGTTTAAAGAGGACTTGGTGCTGTTGGGTTACTGGGACTAAGACGTAGCCTACCTTTGGGGTTGAAGCAGTCAGTTTAAACCGCTATTGGTTCCCCGTGCACTTAGTCAGGGTAGAAAAGTAGATAATAAAGAAAAAGAGGAAGAAACGGCATTAGAATGAAGCCCATGGGAAGGCTCCGACACATACTGCGGCGCTGATGTTCTAAGCTAACGCTCGTTGCCCTCCATGGCAGAAACACCACAGAAGAAGAAAAACGCGAAGAGGACTGACATGATATTTACGTCCAAGGGAGACCTCACTGGGACGGGACAGGTAATGCATAGCATACATCCGCGGTGATTGGTGTCAAGGTAACTTACACGCCTATGGCCTGTTTATTTATTTTTTATTACGGTCGGGTGAATGAATAACTCAGATGTCATTTAACGGGGACGAGGGAGTTTGGCTGAGAGCTGTCAGAGAACAAGCGGAGGGGCTTGGTCGCCTTTTTTGACAGCCATGGAGCAGACTAGCAACTGCACCGCAGCCAGCGCTAGCTCAGCTGTCACCGTCCGCATAATGCTGCCACCGGTGATTGGGAATGACACAGCGGACTCTTGCTTTTCAAACCCACGAATTCCGTCATTTCGACACCGGTGGGGCCATTAAGGCAGTAAAGCAAAGCAGGAGGTGTCAGCAATGAGTCGCTACAAATTCTGACAAACGCTGGAAAGTGGGGAGCCAGATACAGCAGCCAGACAGGGGGATGTCGTAATGTGTAAATAAATTAAATTATTCCAGTGGCTGGTCGTTAGTGTGCATGCCTAACGCAAGAAAACATGGCACTACAGTTTGTCATTTTTCTCCTAAACATTTATTCCTAACATAAAAGATTATTGTCGAAACATGTCATTTGATAGCATATGTCCATTGTTGTTTTTTTCAATTCACCGTTATTTAGTTTTTTTGACTGACAGCCGTCATTACACTCATTAAATGCTAGTGTGGACATGGTTGTCCTGGCAACCACAGCCAAACGTCCCCTCCAGCTGGTCTGAGGTCAGGGTTTAGGGTCTCCTGTTGAATGGAGGTGGCTACACATCACACCATCTGTCAACACACACAAGTGAATGGATGCCTTTGCCTTTTTCACTGAATTGCAGGTTCTGTGGCATCATTTTCCCAGCACACAGTCTTAGTAGGTCACCATTCCATTGTTTAGTTTTTAGCAGTGCATGATGTTCTTGTATGTTTGGAATATAAACACTAAAGAAATCTAAAACATAGAGAAAAAAACGAAGAATGTTATCAGTGATGGTAGCACTGTACCTTTCCAGTATGTTCTTGCTTGTGGTTACAGGACTGTTAGCCCACCACTCTATCAATGGCCGTTGTTATTTTTGGCCTGGGTGGAAACCATATAGCCCCACAAGCCTGGAGCCCAGCGGGGGAGTGGGGGCTCTGAGACTGTTTGTCTATGATCAAAGTTGCATGGTCACATGTTTAACAGTATGTAACTGGCATTCTCTTACACATGGCAGCTCATGTTTTACCAGACAGGAGTCAGCTATGTGCTTTCAGTCTGAAGATACTCTATTCTTGTACTTTAATGGTTTATGCCAGTGGTTATGTTAATCAGAATTTTTTTCATTCTCAATCTGGTGAGCTCATCATAGCATAAGAGGTAAGGTAATAGAAATGTTTTGAATGCTAAATTATAATTTGGCGCAAACTCATGAATAATATTGTGGCCCGAAACATAAATTATAAATAATAACGTTACAGTGCTTTATTTTATGTCGTGTCATGGCAGTTTCCTGTCGATAAGGAAACAAGAGGTGGAAAGAAAGTGCCAAAAAAATAAGATCAAATAAAGATCAAGGTCACTTGTGCTGACATATTGATTCCTCCACTTTCTTTTTCTTTATCATCATTGAATGGTGTTCTTCCTCTGCTGGAGTCTTATAGCATCAACATGGCTGTCCTTCTGAGTAGAACTCACATCAGTAGTCAATGATCTAAGGTTATTAAAGAATAACAATTAGGTGATTAGATGCTAACTATAGCTAAGCATTTTTGTTCTAATTTTCTTCTCTTTTCATACTTTTATGCATAACTCATAGACACAGACAAGTAGGTAGTACTTACCAGATGTTATCGATTGACATCAAGCAGAATTTTCCAAATACAGAGAATTTATTCATTTTTGACTGAGGAGGGTTGATTTAAACTGTAAATTACATTTTTAACCACAGATCTCACATCCAGGTGACATTGTATAAATGCTATTCTTTATTTCGGTTCACTGTGTTACTCTGACCAGTAAAACCACTCTAAAATATAATTTCAGCTGAACAGCAGTGGCATTCTTGCTCTTTATTGGTTTTGAAAGCTTGCAAAACTGCAGAAAGGAGTTCACTCATGACTGCATGACATTCATTCAAATAAAATACTTGAAAATGGTGACTGAGAGCAGTGATAAGAATTAAGAAATAATAATGTAAGTACTGCAAATGACACACCTTTGTGATGTAAGATAAAATCTTGGGAGACCAACGTCTCATTAGCGCGTCTGTCTTAGCTCTTGTCAAGGGGTGAACTGACCTATTTCATGGATACCCACTGGGCCTGTGGCATTACCCTGGATGTAGCCTGCTGAAAGTTGGAATAGTGCCAACACCGTAGAAAAAACCTGACACATTGATGCCTTATTCACTCAACAAGATAACGTTTCAGAACATCTAGCAGCTAATGCTGCCTTTTAATGTACTCTTTCAGGCTGTTCTTTATGTCAGTCAAATATCATGGAATTATGACTTCTAAGTTGCATATATCCACTAGTAAAGATAATGCTCATCGGATCTTCTAATCTTGCTGCTGTCTGTTTTTCAGGAGTGGAAAAAAGGGTATAGATAATGCACAGACATGGTGCCTTGTCAAACCCATGTGTTGTTGAAGTGGCAGGAGCACTTCAATAGTTCCTGGGCTGCTGAAGACAGTGTTCACACGGCCAGGAGACATGGTGCTGCTGTGCTCTACAACAAGCTCCTCTACAACAAGGAAGTGGTGACTCTGGCTCAGCCTGTCCAAGAGCTGGTCGGCCCCCGGCTGCCAGACTTTGAGTGTGACAGCAGCGCCTCGGCGGAGAAGGAAGAGTACCTGTCATCCCTGCTTCACAGCCAGCGATGGCTTGCTCACCGCATACTGACGCAAACCTCCTACACCCAGGCCCTCCACCACAGGCTGGTGGTTCTGCAGAGGGTCTACTACGCGCTTCACAGCAAATACCACGACAAATTCCGTGTGCAGCTGCCCTCTCAGTCCACAGACAGCGGGGCCGAAAGCGGGCAAAATGAGCTGGCCTCAGAACCTTGCTTGCCAAGGGGAGCGTGCAAAATAAAGTCGGGGACGGATGTTCTGATAGAAATGGGTGTGAGGACAGGCTTGAGTCTGCTCTTCTCTCTGCTGCAGCAGAACTGGCGATACGCGGCCTCTGTGCACCCAGAGTCTGTGCTCTGCAATGATGTGCTTGCCACAGCATCCTCCGTCCTGGCTTCTCTGCCACCCCTTTCTCTCGCAAATGAGAACAAGATCCCGTCAGTGGGTTTGGATTGCTTAGTACAGGTAGCTGACTTCCTGAAGAAGACTTCGGTGAGCAGTGGGAGCGGCGGGGCAGATCCGACGGGTCGGAGGCTTGCGTTGGAACTGCTCCTTGGCCTGGCTATACAGAGAGGCTCTCTCAAATTTCTGTTGGAATGGGTGGAGGTGGCTTTGGCTGCTTCCATGTCATCATCCCACTGTATTCTGTCTTCCTCCTCCTCACTGGGCTCCCAGCAGTCAGCTGCTGTAGGCTTTGACGTCATTCAGCAGACTCTTCTCCAAATGAGGCAATATTCGGTATGTCACTTTGAATTTTTTCTGTTTGGATCTCTCCCTGTGCCTATATTGTCATTGTCATACTCTCCAGGGATAATCACTGGTTGTTGGCTTTATTTATGAACTGCTTCTGATCTAAATTTAGCTCTCTTTGTAGTGACACACCATGATATGTTGCACTTTTCTGTTTTAAATTCACAAGATATAACTTCAGATCACGTGTAGTGATCGAGTCGGTTCTGAATGTCCTTGTTATTATTTACTTTTGGTTCCCGACTCTACCAAGGAAAACTCATTTAAATAATATAGAATTTCCACTGGAAAATATACAACGTTAAAAATGAATATGAACTACTGTAATTCCATTTATTATGAAAACTCTTTTATCTTGAGCTTAGTATCTTGGGGATTGGTTCACCTTCTGCTATCTTACATGCAGAACAATAACAGTGATTTCACTGTAAATTTGAATGCTTAACCTCAAGCTTGGAGTGATACAGTAGTGTGCAAATAAAGATTAATACTGAGCCAGTCTTCCTGCCCTAATAATACATATTGAGTCACCTAATCAGCTTTTCAATATTTCTGGACAAAAGACTAACAGAGATGGCTGCAACAAGCAGCTTAAATTCTTATTGATGCCTTTTCATGTGCAGAAGTCAAAGCATTTGACACATAACCTCATGAAAAACATATTTAGAAATGGAAGCACTTAAATTAAAAAGAGTATCAAAACCCATTTCATCCATCAGTATGCTGTAAATCCACATAGAAACCATGTTTTTGCTCATTGCATTGAAAACATTCTGAACTGGCGGATTAAAATAAATGACTTTTTGTAGGGTTTCCGTGGGGATGCGGTCAACACTCAGGTGCTCACAAAGGATGCTGAAGGACTCTGTCAACTCTCTCAGGCAGCTCTCTGCTTGTTTGAGGAGGTAAAAGACAACTTTGAAGCATATTAACAACATAAATACTTTCAACATTTTTCCAAGACTTAGTATGAAAGAAATGTGCCCTCTTATGCCCAAACAGGTATGCAACTTGGCATCTTACTGCCTGTGCTCCTGCAGCACGGATGCAGTGACTCCAGGTGCAGAGAGTGAAGCAGTTATGGTGTACGTGTGGGGCAGCAACAGCAGCCATCAGCTGGCAGAGGGAACTCTGGAGAAAATCCTGCTGCCAAAACTGACACAGGGCTTCAGTGATGCCCAAATGGTATGCTTGTCCAAGAGTAGAACTTAAACTTCTAAACTAATGATTCTTCTTCAGTCCTGTAGTTACACATCTCAGCTAATTATCATTTTCCAGTGTGTGAACAATACATTTATATAAAACATCTTCAGATTTTTTCTTTTTTTTAAATTTCTGATTGGCCATATGGCTTATTGCTTTTAGACTGTGAGGTTTCTTATTATATTTTGGGTTATAAAACCTTATAAAAAATAAATGAAAACACCTTAAAAATGATTGTACTGATATCACTGCTTTCTATTAGTTTGCTTCAGTTTTTTATTCAATGAGTGGTTTAGTATGCATCTCAAACATTGTAAAAAAACAGGAAAGGGAATAATAATCTCAAATGACATATAGAAATAGAATTGCACAGTGAAAAAAACAATAGGAAAAGTTGGTAACTAAAGCAAATGGCAGCTGAAATATATTTGAATATCACAAAATAATAAGATTTGCTCAGTAACTCATAACTCATAACTGAGCCTTTATATAAAAAGGCAGACAAACTGACAATTCTGTCATTTAATTGTAGTCAATTTGTATTTGATGAAGTTTTTATTGTGGGAGCTGTACTGTAGCACAATATAAATCTAAATACCCAGGTGTTCAGCTTCAAAATAATGTGATTTTTGAGGATGGGCACAATTGTGCAGCAGCTTATTTTTTTACTGTGCTTTTGTACACCATGTGCAAATGTACACACACGCAATCCAACCTGCTTCAAATGATTTTACTTTGCCACACTTTGATTTTATTAATATCCTCTTTGTCATGCTTTTAGATTGAGGCAGGCCAGTACTGTACCTTCTCAGTGTCTGCGGATGGTTCAGTGAAAGCATGTGGAAAAGGCAGCTATGGCCGCTTGGGCTTGGGGGACTCCAACAACCAGTCCATGCCCAAAAAACTTGTGCTAGAGCCACATAGGAACATGAAAAAAGTGTCCTCCTCCAAGGGCTCTGATGGCCACACTTTGGCTATCACTGTGGAGGGAGAGGTGAGAAGTTGTAATGACTTGAATTACATGCTTCATCCCGGTTTTAAAACTGTTCACCTCCAGCAAATTTGCTGGATCTATAAAACCACACAGAAAACGATAATTGGGTTGCTGCTTTGTAGTTCACTTCATCTGAGGATATTTGAAATAATTCATGATAACCTTGATCATTTTTGTTTCAGGTGTTTAGCTGGGGTGATGGAGAATATGGGAAACTAGGTCACGGGAACAGTGCTACACAGAAATACCCCAAAATCATACAAGGACCGCTCCTGGGAAAAGTAAGCCTGCTGCAATACAGTCTTTTTGAGAAATGAAGGAAATGTTGTCAAATGTAGCTCAGGCTGTATAGTGTTTTTTTTCCTTGTTTGTGAAAAAAGGCTAGGTGATTTAAAATATCTTTTACCTGCAACGGTATCTCTTACAGGTTGTTGTTTGTGTGTCTGCTGGCTACAGACACAGCGCTGCTGTGACTAATGACGGAGAACTTTACACTTGGGGAGAAGGGGACTTTGGCAGACTTGGTACTCGTCTTAATTCTCTAGATCCTCTATTTTGTCTCAACAGTTTTGTTTCCCTTCATATTTGCAACAATCGCAGTTTTCACAGTTTTTTTGTGTCTACGTGGCGCAGGGCACAGTGACAGCCAGAGTCGGAACGTGCCTACTCTCGTGAAGGATATCAGCGGTGTTGGGCAAGTGGCTTGCGGCAGCTCACACACTATTGCTGTGGCGCAGGATGGACGCACTGTGTGGTCCTTCGGAGGAGGAGACAATGGTGAGTGATCGGTTTGCAATGATCTGGAATCGTCCTGTCATGATGGTCGTATCTGGAGCTATAGGATGTGCAAACGTGGGCTGTGGCTCGTCTCTGCAGGCAAACTGGGTCATGGCGACACCAATCGTGTGTATCGGCCTAAGGTCATAGAAGCCCTGCATGGATTTATCATCAGGAAAGTGTGTGCTGGCAGTCAGTCATCCCTCGCCCTCACCTCTGCAGGACAGGTGAGACTCCGCAGGCTCCGTTAGAGAGGAATTTTTTCAGTGTCAAATTTTGATACATTTTGTTAAGAAGAAATATCCCTGTTGTATTACTTTCATTGAAATGTTCCTGTATCTCCAGGTGTTTGCATGGGGCTGTGGTTCGTGTTTAGGATGTGGCTCTTCTGAAACCACCTCGCTGAGGCCCAGGTTCATAGAAGACCTGAGTATCACAAAGGTTATTGATATCTCATGTGGGGACAGTCACTGTCTTGCTCTGTCTCATGGTGAGATATCTGAAGTACTTCACACAAACGTTCCAAATGTTCTTGGACTACACCATAAATTGTTTTCCTGTCATTAGAGAATGAAGTCTATGCATGGGGTAACAACACTATGGGTCAGTGTGGACAAGGTCACACTTCAACTCCTGTTACCAAACCCAAGAAAGTGCTTGGCTTGGAGGGCGTCTCAATCCAACAAATCACTGCTGGCACCTCTCACAGTCTAGCATGGACTGCAGTTCCAACGGACAGGTAAATATTTATGACAGATGACTCATACTTTGTTTTACATATTTCTTTGAAATTGTATATCGTTTAAAGTTCTGCATGCATGCAGGTTAACAACATTTCTTATTTATTTTGTGCTTCCTTACCAGGCAACTAGTAGCATGGCATCGGCCCTTTTGTGTCGACTTGGAAGAGAGCACCTTCACCTACCTGCGCAACTTCCTAGAAAGTTACTGTGATGGCATTAGTACAGATACACCACCTGCTCCATTTTTATCAAAAAGGTATGACATTAACTTGTAGCTATATTCTGTTACTTGGCAGCATTTTGCCCAAAGACACAAAACTCTTGACCACACCGGACGTATGGAAACATGCACTCTTTCTTTGCTACACAATTCATGTCGTTTCCTTTATCGCTTTCTCAGGGACCACCATCATTTCCTTTTACTGTGCATGAAGCTGCTGTCCATCCACCTGTCCTTGGCCCACGCAGGGGGCACTGGTGCCATGGTTCTGGGTGCTCAGGGCAGGCCCCTGAGAAATCTGCTCTTCAGACTGATAGACACTGACATGCCAGACTCCATACAACAAGTAAAATATGCTAACTTTATAACATACAAAATTCGTTCCAATTAGTGTGACTTAAATAAATTTATTTTGATTATCCTAACAGTAGTATGTACTATAGTCAAAGATATATTAGGTCATGCATGAAAAGTCCAAATGTAAATGAAGCAGAGCGTTCTCAGTATTTAAGTAATCAGTTTCAGCTTTATTTTCAGCTTTATGTTCGTTAAGTCAAGACGTGGTATGGTTAGTTAAAAGCAATAAATGCCCTTTAGTCTTATGATTTTAGTTTTATACAATACTTTCAGTAAATACTAATGTGTGTGATTTCTTCTTGTGTTGGCATTTCTGGTGGTCCTTAGGCCGTTTTGAACACGCTGTCCATTGGTGCATCCCTCTTGCTACCCCCACTCAGGGAAAGAACAGAACTACTTCTCTCGCTCCTTCCTCAGGGTCCCCAAAGTTTAAATGTTCTCTCCAAAGGACAGGTATGTAGGTCGCATTACAGCTGTACCGCTCAAGATAACTAGATTTTCTTATAATGCGTTTGTCTTATCTTATCTTTACGGACAACTGATAAACGTCTCTGTAAAAAGTCTCAGCTGCCAAGTATTATTGAATATGGATGGATTGAGAAGAAGAAATCCAAATTACAGCACTGACTGGAGTGTTGCTAGGCAATATGAGTTGTGAAAACATGAGACTGTGAAAAATGTAATCTGCGAAGCATCCTCACTTCCCTCTCTCTTTCAAAGCGCCTGCAGTTGGACATGGTCCTCAGCAGCCTTCAGGACCAGAGCCATATAGCCTCTCTACTAGGTTACAGCAATTTTGGTGAGGTGACAGCACTGGGACCTCCTCTGACGCCTGCTGCTTCGGTCCGGCCACCTTCCTCATCAAGCTCTGTTGAGGCCTATGACCCTTTGCATTTAGCAGAGGTGCTGATGAAAACCCTGCTGCTTAGCATAGGCTTTTACACGGTACGCCACAGAGGAGCTCACGTCTGTATGTGTGTACGACTTTGATGTGTGTCGAATGACATGGAGGTTATCAGTTTTAATTCTGAACAACCGCAGTCCCTTTCTCTGTCAAATATTGGTTATTTCAAATTTTTGAAAAAGGATATTGGCCTGTAATATCTGAATAGAAAAAAGAACTTTGACAACTCTATGAATGTTCTGTTCAGTCAGTGTTCTTCACCTTCTGTATATTTCCTGTTTATTTTGTTCCCGTTTACACAGGAGCAGCAGTTCGGAGAACTGGAGAAAAACAGTGATAAATTGTCCAGTGACAGTCAGGGACAAACCGATCCTCCCTCTCACTTCCACCACCTGCTGTCCGGACTCCACAAACATCTGCTTGCCCACTGCTACATTCATTCCATCCCTGAGGTAAAGACAGAAGAATCCAAGTGCACTGAAAAATATGTACAGTTTAATTACCAGTTATGACAGTCTAATTAATGTTTGTTTAAACCATGTAGTTTCAAGAGCTCTTTAGTGATGAAATTGTGTTCATATTTGCATACTTTTCACTTTCCCCCCGGTAGGATGACAGCAGCATAGCTCTGCTTCGTGAGCATCTTTACTTGCTACTTCCCTGTGCTGCTGAGACACTCAGGAGATCATTTAAGCTGTTGAAGAGGAGCTTCCCAGACAAACAGATTATTAAAAAGCTGCAAGGTAAGGGCCTTAACAGGTCTGCCATTTTAACCTTGATACAACATGTTCTCGTAGTTTTTTCATCTTCTAAGTAGACAGAGGATTCTGTGATTTTTGTTACAATACAGTAAAGACCATGTTTCATTTAGTTTAATTTAAAAACAAAAACACTTAAAAAACTCCTCCAGTGATTATACAAGAAAACAGCAAGATATTTCTTGTGACATCCACTTGATTCTGTTTGTTGTTTTTGTATATTCAGTTTTTCTATTATTGTTAAAAGTCACTTTAATGCTCTTCCCTTTTCTCACCTCTTGTCTCAGCGGTTTTGTACAATTCGGTTGCGGGTAGCCTGCTGTGCCAGGTTATGTACTCCTTGCTGCTGCTGCCCCTGGGTACAGTTCAACCACTACTGAGCCATTTACTGTCCTTGTTGGAGCACCTCAATGATTTCAACAATTTGCTGCCAGAGACAGTCCTGCTAGAGGAGCAAGAACTGGGAGTACAGCCTCAAAAGACCTGCTCGGGTCAGTCCAGTGACCCTCAAATTCACCCAGGAGTGTTTTCTGTTTCTTTGCCACTGGTATCTATATTATTGGAGCTACAGCAAAGAGAAAAGTTGTTTGACGATGAAAACTTGTCTTTTTTCTTAGATAAAAGTGAAGAAAATACAAGCCTTGGACAGCAGCCGCAGGAGGAGGAGTGCAGATGGGTGTGGCTGTTGGACCTAGAGCGGTCTGTAGCGCTGGCAGTCGGCCGCTGCCTCGGTGGTATGCTTCAAGGCCCACCACCCTCACTCCAGGAGAAGACGTCAGAGATCTGGCTATCAAATGTCCTCCTCAGGAATGGTCTTGAGATGGACTTTGAACAGCTGGGTAAGAAATCACACCGTCTTCGGAACAGAGAGCCAGTTTCAACTTCAGATTTGTTTTGCACCTGTGCTCTGTTTTCTTAATGCTCACAATAACATTAAATGTATTTTGAAGCAGGAAAAAAATATACAGGGTTCTAAAACTTAATATGAATGTTGAACTTAGTGCAAACAGTTGATAATTCAGCCAAGTTTTTGTAGAATATTTCTTAAATATTTCCTAAACTGTATTAAAACAGGTGTTTTCACTTGTGTCTAATATTACACATCCTCTTTCAGAGACTAGTATGACATGGCTGACCGAGATGGTGCTGCTTGGCAGCAGTGATGCCAGGCTAGCAGAGCTAAGTTTGACTGAGGACACCAGGACTTTGCTGGAACTGGTGCTGGGATCCACCCGAGGTCTTGCAGGTGTCATATGGTGGAAGATGGAGGAGTATGCTCAGAGTAAAGGTGCTCAGATTTGCGTACCTGTTCAATAGAAATTAACTGCTTACTCTTAAACTCATCACACACTCATTTTGCTGCATTGGCCAGCAGTCTGTTTCCTGTTTGTGACTTTGTTGTAATTCAGATTCTTTTCTGTGTCAGCAGAATGGGACAGTGGAGGCTCATCAGTGGACTGTTTGCTTCAGATTGTCTGTCGCTGCAGTCTGGCTGCCCTTCTCAAACACACTGGCCTACAGAATGAGGCCCACTGGCAGGACAGGTGCATTTAAGTTCTTCTGTAAACATTTTCATTAGCGGAATAATTAGAATGATGTTTAGTGTGAAACCATACTTTCGCTCCACTTTGTCCACTCTTACTAAAACAGACATGAGACCAGTGAGATGCTGTTGGATGTCTATGAAGCGGTTCATAAAATCAGAAGTGCTCTGTTAGCCCTCAAGAACTCTCCAAAGATGTCACAGGTGCAAACAGCTCCAAAGCAGGTACTATTATTAGTAATTCTCGACACAATCGATTGTTAATAATCAAGGACTGTTTTAGCAATGTTTTACAGTTTCATAGGGGGTGATTTCTGGAAATATAACAATATAATCTTATTAGTGAAAAGGATTCTTAGCTGTATTTAAGTTGTTTCCTCCAATTGCAGAATCGTCAGTCTCCCCAAAGTCCAGATTTAGACAGGCAGGAGTCATGTGCATCTGTGGAGCAGGTCAAAAAGGATCATGAGCAGCTGCCGGGTCAGTGTAACCGGGAGGTGCAGGTGCCTCCACCTCCTACAGCAAACCACAACCAGGAAGAGGTCGCAGAGGAGGACCAATTTAGTAGTCGTGTGTACCTATCAGGTTAGAGGTCTCTGTTACTGCCCAGCAATATTAGAAATGTAACACTTTTTCTCAGTGGTAAGCTAATAATCGTGACAGAAATACACACATACATTCACAATTCATCTTAAGCACAACACATCTGAATCGCCACCATCTTCCCTGTCTCTGCAGAGGTCCTGGAATCATTCATGGCCACGCGGGAAGCCATGCAAGTACAGCAGAATGTGACAGTGTACGAGTCATTCGGTACCTCCACCCTCCTAACCAGCATGGAGAGCCCTGTTACCCCAGAGAAAGAACTAGATCTCAAACAACAAATGAAGAGTAACCGGGAGTGTGAGGAAAACCTGTCTTTTCCCGCTGCCTGTCATCTTGTTGTGTCCCGATGTCTCTTCCTGCTGCTGGGGGTCCGGCCTGCCTGGGTAGAGCCCAACGCTGAAGAAAAGAGTCCGACTGTGACTGGGGCTCGGTGTGTTTTATATGCCGTGTATTGAGTCTATTTATTTTAGTATTTTGTGTTGTTGTGATCATAAAATGTTTGCATCCCCTCATTTTCAGGAAATCCTCAAAAGAATATTTTACAGTGTCAGTTGATGGACGAATACAGGTATGTTTTCTGTTAATTAAAACATTTTAACACACAGCTCCTAATTAGAATTAATATTTTGATTATGTTTTATTTAGTTTGAGCAGTCAAAAAACTCTCCTGGATCATCCAAAGCTAAAATGGGTAAGTGTAAAAGGGGAACTTCTAAATTTAGTCTTAGAAATAGCATTTTCTGAAAACTATTATGGTCAGGGATGCTGGAGGGATGAATACAATGTTACTGATTTGGAACGTATTCTTTCTTTTGACATTCTCCAGGCTTACCTCTGTGTTCTTTGGGGATAATGAAAGATGCTTGGGATCGCTTGCGGCAATGCATCAGCCCTACTTCCCCCATGTCCCACTGTGGCAACAACAGTAGTTTGGCAGTTCTTAATCAGGTGCTTCACTTTATATGTGGAAGCCTGAACCAATTGTCACCTTCTTCACCAACTCTGGCAGCTGGACAGAGCTACAGTCAGGCAGATCCAAAGGCTATTGCTTTTGCTATACTGCAGCAGCAACAACGGGCTGAGGTATCAGCAAATTTTTTTTGGGTTCGGTGGTACATCTGTTATCAACAAATACTCAACAACACACATTCTCATAAGCACAGGGGCAGAAATGATAGTAATTGATACACTCATCCAGGAAATATCATTTTGTAAATGGTACACAGTGATTATCAAGGAATGACTGAATTCGTAGACCTTTACTAACTCCTGACTCTGTTGTGATCAGATGCGTTTGGAGGCTTTGTGTCAGATGTCAGCCTTCCTGTCTAAGATGGAGGACAAGAATGGTGGATCCTCAGTTTCCCTTCAGTGTCCTGCTTTATTGGAGTCTGTGCAGCTCCAGTTCCTCTCCGGCTGCTTTGCCTTGGGAACACAAATCATTGGCTCTGACTCTGGAGCTAATTATGAGACTCAGCATTACATGGTACATAAGATACATTTACTGCTTCAATCTTTGCGCAGATTCTTGTGATATGACCAAAAATAATGAACTTTACTTACATTTGTTTTTTTTCTCCCTCATCCCTGTTTTGTCATCTCATTCAGTATGGCACTAATGCAGCTTCTGTAGAGACACAAAGAGAGCTACAATCTGTAGCCCAAACCTTCTACCAGCAAGTGGTGCGTGTCCTCAAACAGAGGCTTCAGTTGGAAAAAGAACATCCAGGTATATTCTATGCTACTCCTGTAAGTTTGGGACTATTCTGTAAAAAATGTTCGGTTGTTATCAGGAGTCAAAGTAACATCCATGGGAAGTGGATTATGTAGATTTTTTGTCCCCATTTGAATAAACATGCCGCGATACTCATTTTAACTGTTAAGTGTATGTTAAAATGTTCTCAGAGGGAAGTGGAGTGAAGTTTTATCATTTTTATATTTTCTGTTACATTCAGGTTCCTGCCAGCACCTTCTCCTTGCCACAATGTTTGCTCTGAACTTCTGTTACCAACCTGTGGATCTGGTGCTGATCATCAAATCTGGAATCCTGGAAATCCTCTCCATTCTGACCAATAATAGCTGTGCATTGATGAACCAGGGCTGGTTTGCAGCCTCAACATCTGGACCGATGCTACTTAGTGGGGCAGTCAGACTAGCTTGTGCCCGCCTTCTTCAGATACTGACTGTAGCGGCGAGGTTAGTGCGTGGAGTTTGTCAACAGTTACAAAGATGCTACCTTTTATGGTCGTTTAACCTATTGTTAGAGGTCTACAACTGATTCTACTATATTCTCAGCTCCTGTGAGGATTTGCTACCTTTGGATGTTTCTCTTGCTTTAATGGAGGTAATGTGCGATCAGCTGCAAAACATCTTGCACAAATTTCACCAACAACAGATTGCTGAGAGAGAAACTGAGAAAGCGGATCTGGAAACAAACAGTAAGAACACCATTCTGCTTAGTGTGACAAATTTACATGCAGTAAACTCAATGATGATACCTTTGATGTTTAAACGAAGCCTTATAAATCCATTGTTTTCCACAGAGGACAAAGAAATAGAATGTTGCCATGCATATAAATCATTGTTGTGGATTATCTATCCTCTTTTAAGTCATTTCTTTTTTCTGTCCTGTTGCCTTCAGAAATAGAAAGCAGCAATGTGGTTGAATCCCAGCTGGCAGATTTCCTGGTGTTTCTGAGGCGGGTATTGTCGTTGAGAGTAATGAAAAGACTTTCTACCTTCGTCAAGTGGATTGAACCACTTATGGCCATCATTTCACACAAGTGCTCTTCAGGTAGGACATTAAACAAAGTGAGAATGTAGATGAGTATTGATGCTATTTCTCACAGTGCAGAAAACACTTCATATTCCCATCCTTCATTTTTAATTTATTTGTTATAGGATCTCCATGTTTCCAGAATCTTCGGACTAAGCTTTTGGCCTTCCATGTTTTAGAGCGATTGTTACCTGCTTGTTCTGAGCCTGTTCAAATTCAACAGGTATGATGGAAAAAAGGCCAAATGCCGCATGCAGATATATTAAATCTGAATACAAAAAACATAACTTTGAAAGTTGTATATTGACTATAGATGTGTTATAATCCAGGTTTTGTTCATTTTTTCTCTTTCTCTTCGATTTGTACAGATAGTTAAACACCTCTTTCAGCTATTGTCTGTTTATATGTGGGAGAAGCCACTTGCTGAAAGAAACGAAGAGACAAATGACAAAGACAGAGTGGTAAAGCACACCGTTTCATTAATTACTGTTTACTGTTTCTATGCTCTGAATTTTAAAGGATAAATATGTTCTATATCATGTTGCATTACAACTGAAAATGAATATTAAATATTTTGCAATATAGAATAAAGAAATTAATGCAATAATCAAAGAGAAAATGCTCTATTTATAGCAAAATGATACACTTCCAGAATGTTGAAATAATGATCCATCTTATGTAATTTTCTTTCGCTTCATAATGATGTTGTTCTTTGCATGTATGCTGTTAATACTGGTAGAAAAAAACAGTATTGGTTACCAAATCTTCCAGAAAAGAAAAAATGTTTTTTTCTCTAAAATTTCCTAAGTATCACTCTGCTGCTGATTCATCACAAAATATATTTTTATTGCTGTATATGGTGCTTACTTCTCTATATCCCATGTTTTTGGCAGAATCCTTGCAACTATGATGAATGTATCCCCATTGGAGATTTTTCCTTTGATCCACACAAACTAGTATGCTGCTCACTCGAGAGTGGAAACATCCTCTCCCATGGTTCAGGAGGAAAAGGCTTTGGTCTGGCAACCACAGCCATTACCTCTGGCTGTTTCATTTGGAAGGTATACGTAATTTACGGGGAGAAACACATCACAGTCAAAATCTCTCGGCATGACTGACCAAATCTTACTGCTTTGTGCTCATACATGTCGTAATTAGCCCCTCTCATCCTCCCTCTATCTGCAGTTCTACATTGCCAAAGAGAACAGAGGAAACGAGGGCACATGTATTGGTGTCTCACGCTGGCCACTTAGAGATCACAACCACCATACCACCACTGATATGTGGTTGTATCGCGCTTATAGTGGCAACCTGTACCACGGAGGAGAACTGGTCCGGACCCTTCCCTCTTTTACTCAGGGTGACACCATCACCTGCATTCTTGACATGGAGGCTCATACAATCTCATTCGGCAAGAATGACAAGGTCTGACCAAATGCAATCAGTCAGTATCTGAGGGTTTCCCTCAGACTGAGTGGCAGGTTTAATTTGTCTAATTTTTCTTTTCCTTTCAGGAGCCAAAGTTGGCATTTGAAGGTGTGGTTGCCTCTGAACTGTATCCCTGTGTCCTGTTCTACAGCAGTAATCCTGGAGAGAAGGTAACTGATGTGGTGCTCTCATCTGGCCTACTTTTGAATACTATACACCATTATGGTGTAATTTTCTGTTGAAAATGGAGCTGCTGATATTCTTTAAATATTCTCATTCCTCGCAGGTTGCACTGCGGGACCTGCAAATAAGAGGAATGCCCAGTAATCTCCTTCCAGGGGAGCCTCTATGCAGCCCTCGAACAACCGTGCTGTTGGAGTCTACTATTCATCTCCTGCGCAGACTCCATCAGTGTAACCAATGGTCCTTGCACATTAACCAGCACATCCACACACACCTTGAGCTTATCGGTCCTTTGCTGAGAGAGGAGGATTTGGGAGGCATTAAAGTCTCAGGTAAGCCACATTGAGACATTGATCTTAGAAGCGTTTTTAGCCTGCTCTTTGAAATTTTGACAGAAAAGGCCATCTTACTGAGGCTTTTTAAGTTCTACAGAATTATCATACTTCTGAGGAACAGTGTTCACTTTTCATTACATTTGAATATGTAAAAACTTTGGCACTAAGCAATTGTAGAAAAACTAAATGACACCTAAAGAGAAGTGACCTTCGTCAGTCATTTATTATACCTTTGATATTTATTATTATGTATTATTATTTATCAATTTTCAAAATGTCTATTTGAATGATTCATTTGTTATTGGGAATCAGACAAGCCATCTTCTGAATACTGTTGCTCCATCCCCATGGATGTAACTCCAGTTTCTTACGCCCTGTGTCTTCTCTCTCAATCCCTTATTAACATATAAACAGCGATGACAAACTGAAATTAAGTTGTACATGGAGTCCCTTGACAGTCCCCTCTCAGTCACAGCACAGCTGCTTCTTACAGTATAAACCTTTTGAACAAAGGAACAGAAGGAGGACACAGATGGTGAATGAAAGTTATTTAGGGACTTTTGAAAAAGCAGAATAGATAGATTTATTTTTCGCAAATCAATATTTAGCGCAACTAATTTGGAATTACTCTCCGGTTTTTACAACCTTATTTTCTCCTCCAGGTTTTAGTTTTACACAACATGGAAAGGAAGACAATAAGAGAGACCAAGACATGGCAGCTGAAGACTCCAGGGAATTTCAGGCCCATTGTCCATCCCTGTCAGAAGCAAAGCTGGCTGCTCTTTGCACTGAAGTGTGGCCGGTACTGGCCATGATCGGAGGTGTTGACAGTGGTCTGCGTGCTGGAGGGCTGTCCCGGCATAAGCCCAGCGGGCGCCGGGCCGTTTTGCTCGGCGTCCTAAAAGAAGGAAGTTCTCTGGCCAAGCTTCAGTGGGAGGAGCCAGATCTCTCTGTGAGGTATCACAAAAAAACATTTACATGTCTACTAGCATGGTCATGATAAAAATCTTTGACATTTTTAGATAATTCTTCTCATTAACTCCCATTAAATAATTGTTATATTTTTCTTGTGCCAGCCCTTTCAGCATGTTTATTATTCTAATTCCTTTCTGTTCGTGTTCATTTTTCACTCTCTTCGTAATTTGGATAACATTTTACTTTATTTTCATCATTTACTCTCCTGATCTTACTTTTTTCTTGCTTCCTCCTCTTCATTCTTAAATTCCATTCCTTCCTGTTGAATCCGTCCTGGTGTCACTCCATGCTGTATCTGTGGGTTCTGCCCATCCCTTCCAATAACTAAGCTCCATGAATTCTTGGTCACCCAGCGACACACCGATCATCTCACTGGAGCCCTGTGACATATCCTGCTGTGATGTTACCCGCCTTGGAGGCCTCAAGCCAACGGTTTTGTTAGATCTGATATACTTAATGGGACTCCTGGAGGAACAGGGGTGGCTGGGAGCTCATCCTCCCTCCAGAAGGAAATACTCAGAAGAGATTCTGAAAGAGGATGATACGGAGCATGACTTGGATGACAGTATATCAGAAGATAGGAGATGCCCATCAGAAGATGACCTGAAGAAGCAGAAGGGTGAGACACATCCATCCCTGCGGTCATCAGTCAGCGATACCACAAAGACTGCTGATCCACAGGAATTGGCTTCACAAACATCCCAGAGCTCCAAGGTGGATGCCTTCGCACTTGAACTGAGAGCAGTTAGGGTCTCATATCTTCTTATTGGAGGCCTAAAATCCCTGACTGTCATTTTTAGCTGTGATAAGCTATCCGACATGCTCTTAGTGCCTAAAAATGACACTACAAACTCATCAGTAAGTTCCCTCTCCAGCCCTCCACCTGACCAGGCTAAAACCAGTAAGCAGTGGGATGAAAGTGCTGAACTGAGGTCAGTGCTGCAGTATATAGTGCAGAGTATGGTGAAATGGGCAGTCAGACCATGTCCCATCAAACAGACTGTGTCCCTTGCTGATTTGGAGCGAGCGCAAATCATGATATACAAAGGAGCCTTGAACCGACTGCAAGACAAAGAACGCAAAGGTATTTAAATGTATGTATTTACTGTTATTGAGTGAAGTGAAATCAAACTTTGGTTACACGTTTGTATGCTGCAAGTCATTATCTATTAAGCCTTATTTTACTATCTGACATCCTGATTGAAAAAAACACACAATTATTACAACTTTTAAATGAAAGGATAAAATGTGTAGCAATCAGTGTTTAAATTTGAAAAAAATAATTTCATTTTACTAACAAAGCCCAATGATTTGACAATGACTAGTTATTTGAATAGCTTGAAACTCGTGACGCTTTGCATCCCTACCTTTCTGTTGCAGAATCCGGCCACAACCTCTCTTCTCAACCCATCTCCAAGTCATCCAGCTCAGTGTCTTTGTACAGTGCAGGCTCAGAGGGAACCGCCATCTTTGGCCAATCTAACAGAGCCTCTGCCTCATCCTCTAACACTGATTTGGCATCTTCTCTGCCGACAAACCTGCAGACGGACGGTCTTGAAAATTTCAACCCTTTTCTCCCCATCAGTCTCCTCCAGTGAGTGAATGATTTGTTTGATTTCATATTTAGTTAAGGAATTGACATCAAATGGATGGTCTTCCACATAGAAACCTATTGGAACGGACACAAACAGAGTAACTAGTTCTCATTCTTACTGATTGCTAAAGACCTGTGTCTTTTGGCAGCAGCAGCTATTCTGAAGTCCAGGGAATGGGTGAGTTAGGATGTGCTGTACATGTACATATTAAATCAAATAAACGAGTGAGAGACTCTGTCTGCTCTGTCGTTAACCTAGGCTGCAGCTCTGCCTGCTTGTTCTTTGTCTAACCCAGCAAACTGACCACTGAGTCACTGGCCATAAAGTAGTGTCATTCTTCTCTTGAAGAATCAGTTGATCGGCTTCAGTGCTATATATTACAACTGCCGATAAAACCACGTCTTCCATAAAGGAGATTTGATCCATGCAGTAAGAAGAGACTCTTCCCCACAGACCTGCCTGTCATTTATTTTCTAAATATAGGTTGATCCATAGCTACTATTACTGCACTTTTTAGGCACCTCGGAACAAAGTTAATTTAGCTTTTACTTATCTAACACATCAAACTTATGGTCAGGAAGAAAAAACTGACTTTGCTGAATAACCCTGCTTCCTCTGTGTTATTACTGTATATACTGTATCTTCACCTCCCCTAGGCACATGGTGCTTACTCGGTTCCCTACACTTACGGGCCTGGTTAGTGCTCCCCCCGTGCTGCACCCTTGCTTCAGCTTGGCCAGCTCTGCTTCTTGTGATGCCTTCACAGAACAGCAGACTAGCTTCATGGAACCTGGTCCCTGCAGCACACAGGCCAGAAGCAGCCTGGGTAAGATCAAATGTAGACTTGTTTTTAGAAGAGGCTTGTGTTGGAGGTAAAACATGTTCTAGTGGGGAAAAAAATCAAACAGTCTGCACAGAAGGGAATAACCATTCTAATATACTGAGTTATATGTTAATAACCTTTTACCCCCCCATGCTGGCTTCAAACTGAATCTTATCATCATCTCATTTAAAATTTGAATGAATAATTGTCTGTATTATAGTAAAGAAAGATCACATCAATATGAATTCACTGAGAGCTCTCCTCTGCATGGTCTTAAATGCTTGGCCAGTGGCCACAACAAACTTGCTGCTCAAAACAGCATGTGTTTTGCTCTGCTGTTGGATGTTTATAATGCATGCAGACACTTACATGCTTGACCGGCACCTTCTTGTGTACTTGTCAGTTTGTTGGGCTAATTTTAAGCAAACTCAGGAAAGGAAATTAAATGAAAAATACTCTTTGTTCCATATCTATTGGTAAAGTGGGAATGATGAGCTTGATTATTTACTATGGATTAAAAGAGTTATGTTTTTTCCTCTTTTGAATATTTCTTTTAAAAAGAAATATGGTCATTGCGAGGCTATATATTTTTACTTTCATATGAACTGTTAAGATGTAGTACAAACAGCAAAAAAATAAGCCAATGTGACATTCTGTTCAGCGTCCATAAAGGTGCACATAATGGCACTGAGGACGTGTTTTTGTGGCCTGTTTTTTGTCTACTTTTTCTTTTCTCCTCAACCACCAGAAAGGACACAAATGTTTGTCACCAGTCGCTTGCTAGAAATGGGATTCTCAATGAGACATATCTACTGGGCCATGGAGGCAGCAGGTACTGCTTTGTGTGGCCTCTCTGAGGACATTTGGCTTTAGCTTCATGTGCTTGTATATCTCATTTTTTGCAATTGTTTTTTACTGTGTGTTGCTAAGTCCTTGATGAATATGGAATAATTTTGGTGAACAAATATACATTTTCTTAAATGGACAAAGAGTAACAGGATTCCAATCTTTGGGTTTAACATCCATTCATATGAGCAAATTTTTTTTCTACATTGAATATTGAATTGAATTCTTATTTAGACTTTTATGTTCGCTTGTTTTGAAATGATTTGTTTTCCATTTGAATCACAAACACTCAATCTAGATTTTAAAGCATGCTAAAAAGCAACATTTAAGTCACAATTAATGATTTGTTTTTTTGCATGTAAAAAAGGGAAAATATGTGTATTTTTAAGATTACATATCTCATAAGGTCAGGTCATGTTTTTTAAACTACTTTTTCTAACCAAATATTATTTTTTTTCCCTTAATTTGCTTGTGAAATTTTACAACACATTTTGTTTTACACTTTCTTTTCTAAACAGATGTTTCAGTCTGACCTCACAATGTATATGGCAGCACTGTCCACTGATGGGGATTTCCAAATCACAGCATCCATATTTTCTTTATAAACTAACAGTTAAACGTCTCTGTGGTCCCTCCCAGATGTAGCAGGTGACTTGGACTCTCAAACAATTGAGGTGCTGGCCAGCTGGATGCTAGAGCACCCCTTTACTGAGGACCAGCATCCACCTGAATCACCAAGACCCGAGGCAGCTCCTGACACTCCATCACCAGATGGTCCAGAAACAGTACAATGTCCTGAACGCCCCACCTGCCAAACCAGTGAGAGGTAGGCAGCATAAGTAAAGGTCTTCTCAATATTTCAATATTGTAATCATTGGAGATGTAAAAAGTAATCTTCTTGACTCCATTCTTTCTTTTAAAGCCTGTTGACAGGGCTTGACTGGATAGAGAGGGAAAACTTCTTGGATGTCCACCTCACCAGGAACAGACCGCCCCCAGCACGGCGGCAACGCTCAGGACCAACTCAGAGAACTTCATTTCGAAGGGCAGGTCAGAGTCGCAGCACAGACCCTGCACATGCTTTGGTTAAGTGTAAAGCTCAATTTTTGGAGAAAAATTGAATGAGTTTATCCACATAGCAAAATATTTTCAGACTTGCCATCACCAAGTCCCATCCCCCAGCTGTACCAGCAGCACACAGCAGTGGGTGATTGGCCAGAGCAAGTGGAGTTCCATCCATACTCTGCTGAGGAGGAATCAGAGTTGGGATACATGGATGACCCCTACCATGAAGAAACATATGAGGACCTGCTCACCCCTTCCTTCTTTAGTTTAGAGAGAGACACTCTACAGATAGTGGAGGTGATGTGCACATATTATTAATACAAAGCTGAATAAAACAATATCTCATTGTCTTTCTTTAAAATATATATTTTAATCTCAGGATTCAGACAATTTCAGAAAACACCATTTTCTGGGGTATCTTCAATATACAGAATTTCTTTTGCATGTTTCACATGTTGTGCCATGTAGCAACTTGCCTCGATCACAGCATGCGTGCTCTCTGGTTGACATTCTCATGTTGTGCTGCATTATAATCCTCTGTGCTACCCCCCTTTCAGATTGGAGAAGAGCACAGTCAGATGGTGAAATGTGAGCTGTGCAACACCTTCACTCTGCAATTTAACAATCACATAAAGCGACGACATCCAGGTTGTGGGCAGAGTGCCGCTCGCAAGGGCTATGACAGTACTGGTGCTTACGTGGATGTCTGGTTCAAAGGGGAGTGTGGATCCAACTTTCCCTTCTACCTGCTGTGCAGCTCCTGCAGAGAAAAGTATCTGGCTGCGAACATAAGCGATCCAAATTCCAAATATGAAAGGTATATGGAATGTACAGTGTGTGGGGAATACTGCACACACTGGTAATGTAGGAGTCAAGGCTGTTTTTTAATTTTGCACTTGTTTCATGATGTGTTGTGTTATCAATTTGCTATAGAATTAAAGGTCTGACATCAGATTTAATTGGGCAAATGGACAGCACCTCAGATGGTAGGTCACATTTATTCTTAAGAGGCGTACACCAAAATGTTAAAATCATTGGATTGATTCATCTTTACAGCTCTTTTCTAATGTGAATTGCTTCTTCTTTGGCAGACGACTGGGAAATGAGCCACCTGGAAGAGTTTGATTCAGACAAATTGACAGGACTGGAAGATTTTGGGCTTCTGCTGAGACCATTGGGGCTGACTGAGAAGAAGCTGGTACCAGATCCAATTGTCTTTACTGAACCAGATCCACTGGGAGCACTGGTTTACAGCTCAGGATATCCAGCAAGAATTGCTGCTAAAGGTATGAGTAACAAAAACAAAAATGTAAATAACACATTCATTAAGTTAAATGTCTTTGTTGGTAAAACCGAAATCAAAGAAATAATTTTAAACAAATGCTTTTAGCATTTGAAATAAATAATCTATACAGTATGTCTTACCAAACATACATTTTACTGTAGTGTATTTGGACTCTTGTAAAAAACAACTTGCTTCCCATATACTTAGAATTAGGTCATTTTTTTGAGAAATTATATTCTGTTCAGGCTACATTTAATGTTTCTGTGATTTTTTCCTGTGATGGTATAGCACACTTGTAACTATCTCGCACATTCCTTCTGTGCTTTTTGCCTGCATTAAAACCCAAGAAACTGTAACATAGTGACTCATTAATTTCTCAAATCTGTTCATCTGCGGGATGAACACATTTACTTACTTAATGCTGCATTTATATGTGTGCATTTCTCACTAGGCAATACCCTGCTCGAACAGAAAACATCTCTGAGCCTAGGGCAGCAGGCAGTGTCCCTGAGGGACTCGCATGACAGACTAAAAGCCTTGCGCAGAGTCACATCCACAGCACAGATTCTTCTGGCTTACAGCATGGTGATGAGAGCGCTGTCTCAGACTGCCTCGAGGTATGTATGACTACAACTGTCTCATATTTGTTTTCCAAGAAGTGATTTCAGCAGTTGTTTTCTGCCTCCTTTTGCAGTGCATCAGTCTGCAGCCAGTCTAATGGACTAGAGTCTCTGGGTCTGGCAGATATCCGTATCCTGGTGCGCCTGATGACTTTAGCGGCGGGGGGCAGAGCTCACACCTGTGTGGACAATCAGTCAGGTGTGAAGGGACTGGCCACTGAACGCAACAGCTCTATCTGCCTCAGCTTTCTTACCTCAGCCATTGGTAGTGTGGTGTCCCACAGCCCCACTGCTTACAGGCAGCTTGTGGAGATATGCACTCAGGTCAGTTTTTTTCAATAATGGTAATCAACTTAAGTTAATTGACTTAACTCTATATTACTGCACAAGTACTATATGTATATATTAGAATAAGTACTAACAGCAGGCAAATAGAGCCCAATAAACATCTAATATTGAAGTATCAAATGTGTTATCTGTTTATCAGGAAAAATCTATATTTATTTTCTTAAAGTGTATGAGAATGTTATGAAGTTAAAGGTGTTTTTTTCTGGTTTCAAACACAACCAGATGGCTACAACAATAAAGAACTGTGGTATAATTGAAGAATCCTGCTTTGGTGTTGAACATCCAAAAACAGCACAGCTCCATTCTGTTCAATATTACTGCTTTTAGGACCTAATGGCAGCAGCTACCGGGGTGAACATTGGAGCCATCACTGAACCTCAGCAGAGATCTCCTCTAACCATTGCAACTCAGGGAGCCCAGCAGCAGCAGGACCACAATGATCAGACACCCCCAACATTCCTGGTCACACAGAGGCTGGTGTCCCTGCTGACTGAAAAAAGCACTCATTGTTACAGTTCAGACAGAGCTGAACATGAAGCTAATGGTAAGAGAAACACACAAAGTGATGGCTGCCTTTCATGTTGTCATTTGTCAATGGTAGGCCCTTTTTCTTAATATATCTGTTTGGCCTAGATGCCGGAAACCAAGGAGTGTCATCCTCATCTTTACCTCCCTCCCCCCTACCACATCTGAGTGGCAGAGTGGGCCCTCTGGAGCTGGCAAACGCTTTGGCAGCATGTGTCCTGTCTGCAAGGCTGAACAGTAAACACCGACAATGGGCAGCTCAACAGCTGCTTCAAGCATTAGCAGCCGCAGGGAGAGACGGTCCTAATCGACCCCAAACATACAGCGACTTGGCTGGTGACCTGCACAAATGTTCTCTCAAGAGACTAGAGGGACATTACAATAAAGTGAGTGATACGTAGAGTTTTTTTATTTACCTCGTCAATTGAGCATTTGGCCCAGTGACACTTTTCTTCTTCTGGTCAATGTTAAGGAAAGTTTTTTCTGTAAAGGTGGCCAGCTGTTTCTGGAGCAGTGAGCAGAGTCTGCTGGCTACGTGCTCCCAGGACAAGGTGGTGCAACTGTGGGCTATCAGCCAAAACAGTGTGGAGTTACAGACAACCTTCTCCTGCATTACCAGGTCATCCTGCTTAGATTAACATTGTTTTGTGTAAACACGTTTCACTATGTGTTGTGAAATGTGGGATATCTGTTGGATGGGTTCATTTAGATTTTTCAAACCCTCTTGTGGTTGACACAATAATTAGTTTGGATGGATTGGTAAATTTCTTCTCCCATTGATACTTTGCAGTAAGACAGACAGATCAAGTAGTGACAGACCTGGCAGATGTCCGCATACGTCTCCCGTGTACTGGAGTCCTGGGGGAAATTTTTTGGCTGCCCCTGAGAACAAACACATAAACATCATGAACATAAAAGGTCAGTCTGTTTGACTGTAAGCACTGTGAACTTAACATAGTGACCACTTGCCTAATGTTAGATTCATCCCCCAGTAGTATTTCTGAGATATTTGAGTGATGAAGCCACATAATAAAAGAAAGTGCATTGTTAATAATGAAACTCATCTTTTATAGTTGAATTCATACGAGCAATCTAATGAGAACCGTGGCTGCAATATTTTTTACCTTGTCTGTCTCATGTCAGGATCTCTCTGCCATGTGGAGGCTCAGGGCTCCCGTATCACAGCCATTTGCTGGGCACAGAGCTTCAGCTTGTGGGTGCTGGAACAGTCAGCGGCTAGCAAGAACAGGCCTGCCGAAAGTCTGTTAGTAGGACGGCTAGATGGGTCCCTCTGCAGGCTGCAGGTCACTATGCAAGACACAGAGCTGCTTGTGAAGAGCACTGAACTAACCCACTGCCAAAGGAAAGAAGGTGAAAACCCACCTTTTGAATGTCACGGCAGCAATCCACAACAAATATTTTATATTAAAATATGAATGCACACAAGCTATAGTTTATCACAGTTTTTTTTATTTACTTATTAAAGTCTATCAATTCTATATTAAGTGAATCATTAAATGAGCATCTTTAGGATTACACTACTCTAAGAATGTATAAACCTCACAAGAATAGCCGACAAATAGAGAGAAACCCAATTATGATATGAACTCCTCTGATGCTTCTCAGCTCCACAGTGCGTAGCCTGGCACTCTGAGGACAAGCCTTTTGCAGCAGGCTATCTAAGTGGGAAGATCCTTCTGGCCTCAACTGACAGCTGTGAAAACTCGCAGCCTGTAGTGCTGTCTCTCTTCCAGGTTTGTCCCGCTCCTCAGATTCATTATTAGAACTGACTCATACAGCATATGAGAAAGCAATTCAAAATATGAAATGTTTGTTCTGAACTTTCAGTGTTTGGACTGTGTCTTTTTACTCCATTCACTTCATGTTTCCTTTTCAGTGTATGCACTGTTATTCAGAAAGACAGGTTTTGGAGTGTATGCCAACCTCATAGAGTGTAGGGGACTGAAATATAATTTTAACTTGAGTATTGAGAACTTTAATCTTTTAGTTTCGACAGGATAAAGCCTTAACTCTGCATAAACACAAGCCTTGGAATCAGTTTACAAGAAGAGACATTATTTAGCTTTTTTCAAATAAAGCTAATCAAAACAAATGATAGACTAACTGGTTGCTAACCATCAGTTGATCCTTAACTCCTGATCAAATCTTGGATATTAGTTCATGGTGACATAGGCTTTAACTTTGAAGGGAGTCAAATTGGAATTTCACAAAATTTATCGAATCATTATGTCATAATTGCCATTTGATAAACGAGATTTGATCACTATTATAGTATTTAAATCCCTATTTGTTCCTCATTAGCTCCCATATAATTGAGCAACAATGTGTTATTCATATAGGGCCATTAAGCCTATGAGCTCAATTAGTAAAAGCAAACGATTCAAAAGTCAAATCCAGTCCAATGCTATTTTTATTAGAATATCTTAAAAAAAATTAAGCAAACATCTAGATGCATTAAAGTACACAGATTTTCACAATATTTTTACCAACTATTTATACATACTCAAAAATAATGTAACTTAATTTTGTGTGATTTTTTTCCTTCACTTTATAGGACAGTGTAAATTCCCTTAAGTGGGACCCCACTGGACACTTGCTGCTCTGTTTGGGGAGGTCAGAGATTGTGAAGATACTGGGCCGCTCTGAGGGCACCTGGGTGACCCTGCACACTCTTTTCCACACCAGCACTGTTAACGTTGCAGAATGGTGCCCACTTGCTGGCAGAGTGCCTGATCCCAGGCTCATGATGGCTGTGTAAGTTCAATAAATCACTCTGTAATTGTTTTTATGAATAGCCGGACTCGTTCCAAATTTCTAGATTTATCGTCAACAAAATGTTCCCAGAAAAAGATATTTTTTAAATTCATGATAGTTGTACATTCATACCTTTCTCTTTTTGTTTTTGTAGAGGTTGTCAGAATGGCTCTGTGCATGTCTGGACATTACCACAAGGGGGTACTATTGTATCTTTTCCAAATACATCAAACAGCTCCCAGTGCCGGGTTAAAACAACAGAGATCAAGGTTAGTCTGGATCACCTGCTAGAGATTTTCTGTTTTTCAAACTTGATGCCACAAAAATATTTGTTTTTGAAAATATTAGTTAGATGAGCAACGAACTGCACATGTCCTAAAATCGAATTTAGCTGAAGAGGTGTTTTCCTCTTTGTGGCTTAACAGGATGGTGCAAAGTGTGCATTCGTTCTGCATGGTCACATTACAGCTGTCAGGTCCTTGTCGTTTTGCCCCAGTGGTCTGGCACTGGTTTCTGGAGGCATAGGGGGGCTGCTCAACATCTGGTCTCTACAGGTACTGAGAGAAAATAAAATACCACTTCTTGCCCTAGAGTGAGAGCAAAAATGATTTATTCTTAATCTGAAGAATTAAAATATAAGAGCATGTAATGTCTGGTACTCCAGTCTTATAGAAAACAGTATCATTTTAGAATTTCCCATTGTCCTCCCTCTCTCTCCTTTTTGCAGGATGGCTCCGTTTTACAGACTGTGACAGGACTGGGCTCAGTTGTTAGCACTAACTGGATACCAAACTTAGGTGTTGCTGCCTGCTTTGGGAGATCAAAGGTAATTTGAAACATTATTAGCCACCCTTGCTTTACTCTACAAGCATTCAACTCGAGGATGTTTTCATTCTGCTGCTTTGTTCAAATACCTGTCCCTTTAATTTTCAGGATGTTTTATTGATTTGTTGCACTCCTGACTGGATCAGCCAAAACCATGTCTTGGCATCCAGTCGGATGGTCCTCCGGAGCCAGAACATCTTGGGGCTAAATAGGGCACCTTGTTTGGCTGTCTTCTTGGAGAGGCTGCCCCTATTACTGCAGGATCAGTACAGCTATGAGCGGGTCATTACTGAAACTATGCTATGAAATATCCTTTGGACCTTTTGTGTTGATGTCCGATGACATATGGATCTCATCTTTTTCTCCTAATGCAGACCCACGTAGCAGCTGGCGACCAGCTTGTCCACGGTGCCTTCCTGCAGAGTCTGGCATCCTTGGCAGTTGGTTTGTCCCTAGACAGACACCTGTGCTTTTACCCACGGCCCCCTCACCACACCTATCCCGATGCTCATTCTAGCGTGACGGAATGGGCCTGGCTGCTCTCTTATGCTACTACTGTCCGCAGTGCTGAGGCTATTGCCAGTGGTACTTCCTTCCCCGAGTCCTTCATTGTTTCAGATTTTCAGGAGGAGCAGGATGCTAACATCACCAAGGCACTGGTAAGCATTAATGCGATGATTATTACATTATGATGATATGTAGTAACACCATCTACTCTGTTGAACTGTAAACCTTGTCATCTAGGACAATAGCAAGTGGAGTTTCAGTATGGATGAACAGCTGATGTCCTGGGCCACCCACAGACCAGAGGTAACATCCATTTAGGATCCGACAAACCAAACTTAACAAAAGCTCTCAGTCATTTTAGGCTGGTAAAATAGTATGAAATGTCCTCATGTATTTTCTGTATTCCTCAGGACTGGCAACAAGGAGGCAAAACTGAAGTCTATCTGTGGGGGAATGGGCGCTATGGACAGTTGGCAGGAATGGGAACCAACCTCACAACACCTACACCTGTAGCCTCTTTATTACAGACACAACAGGTAATCGCCTTTTTGCCCAGTATGTTGTCTTCGTTTGTGGCTGATACAATTTTATTTCAAATACTTTCAATTTGATGGCTTCTTTTAGGTTGTATGTGGTCAGAACTGTACATTTCTGCTCCAATCCAATGGGACCGTTTTGGCTGTAGGAGAAGGACAATATGGTCGACTGGGTCAAGGGAATTCAGATGATCTCTACGTTCCCACCATTATCTCTGCATTTCAAGGTACAATTAGTGTTTTGGCCTTGTTTCAGTGTTTTTTTTTTTCTACAACCAGACATAGGGGAAAAATATGCCTGTTATTTTGTCGGCATTCATGCAACAAGCGTCTGCTCAAAATACTTTTCTTTCTGAGGTTAGATTAAATGGCTCTGAAATCTGTGGACAGGGTACGTGGTGACGCAGTTGGTGACGTCTTGCGGCTCGGATGGACACTCTATGGCCCTGACTGAAACTGGGGAGGTTTTCAGTTGGGGAGATGGAGATTTTGGAAAACTGGGCCACGGCAACAGTGAAAGACAAAGGAGACCAAAACAGATAGAGGCCTTGCAAGGAGAGGAAGTTATCCAGGTATGCATCACCTCAGGGCTCTGAAGTTCTTCATGGAAATTTCTGTTCTGTTTTGAGATAATAAGGCTGGAGCAGACCACCAGGACTGAGTAGGCAGTGCAGCTGCACGAGACGTTACACACAGGACCGGACCCAATTCGTTTAATCTACTCTGTGCATTACATTTCTGCAGAAATGTAGAAAGCCCGGAGCTGGAACAATCTTTGTCATCATAAGGAAAAGCTCTCCCTGATGCCTTTGATGGAAATCCTACATACAGACACAGTAAATTAACACATCTCCAAATGCTCTGCTTGGTCTGCATAGCTTTCGTGTGGATTCCGACACTCCGGTGTAGTTACAGCGGATGGCAAACTGTTTACCTTCGGCAGTGGTGAATCTGGGCGTTTAGGTCAAAGGTCAACATCCAACAAGATGCTGCCCGAAAGGGTTGCTGCATTAGAGGGATATCATGTTGGACAGGTGAGAAGTGGACAGCTGGTTTTTAAGGAATATAGATTCCATGAATTTGAGGACAACAATTCAAAGCCTAACTTGCATTTTTCAGGTGTCGTGTGGCCTCAACCACACATTAGTGGTGTCTCTGGATGGCATGGTAGTGTGGGCATTTGGAGATGGGGATTATGGCAAATTGGGAACAGGTTCCTCTACAGCCAAATACTACCCTCAGGTATGTAATAACAAGAACAATTTTTACTTTGGAATCCCCAACCATCTTCCACGTCAAAATAATTACTCTGTAATTACTGTGAGAAAACACTTAAACCGAGTGGTTTATTAAATATTGTCTTTGTGTGTTTCTGTTTTTTAGAAAGTGGAGAACCTTTGCAACAAGGGAATTAAGAAAGTCTGTTGTGGGACTCAGTTCTCTGTGGCCCTGGCTTGTGATGGACACGTCTACACATTTGGACAAGGTACATTTTTATTATCATAGTAATTTGTGTTGTAAAGGGAGGAATGTCTATAAATGAGATGCTTAAAGTAAACGCTCTGGTCAGTGTCTGACTGTCCTTTTTAAATTCTAAAAACTCAACTCAACATTTTGCCAGGAATTTGTTTACCGAGAGACATTGATTTATTTAGAATCTTTTAAACATTGTGATTTAAAAGATAAAGACATAAACAAAATGTTGTTTTAGTATACAATTTTAAAATGGTTACAAATTAAAATCATGGCTAACGCTTCGCAAAAAACTATTTTTGTAGAAATCAAACAGTGCCCAAACAAACTTTGAGATTTAATATTTCTCCTTGTTTCATTTGAAGATGAAAGACCTTTCATATCTTTAATATCTGAGAAATCTGATGTGAGATTAATAATGATGATTTGTGGAAGAAGAAAAAAATTTGAGCCCTTATTTTGCTGTCTTTTGCCCGGCTTTCAGAGCGTCTGATTGGTCTACCAGATTCCATGTTGAAAAATAAAGCCACCCCCCAGGTGGTGCCATCCCTGGAAGGATTGTTCATAGAGGACATTGCTGTTGGCTGTGAACATGTTCTCGCTCTTTCCTCCACTGGAGATGTTTTCGCATGGGGCTGCAACAGCGAGGGACAGGTACCCGGCAGTCTGCATTAGGACACCAGGGACTGAGAAAAAATGGGATTTGGGAAAATGGAACTTTCATGACATTACTAACACTGCTTTTCTGTGTGCCCTAGCTTGGCCTTGGACACTCCAATCCAGTGAAGGAGCCGATACTCATAACAGCCCTCCAGAGCAAACAGATCAGACAGATCTCTGCTGGCCGCTGTCACAGTGCAGCATGGACAACTCCCTCTACCTCCCTGAAAACCTCAGGTAAAACACAGCGTTAAAAAGTAGCTGTGCACGCAGACTCACTATGACAACAGAGAGAGACACACTTTTGACACCACCTCATTGGCAGGTGGCTCAGGACAGTTCCAGCTAGGCCTTCCCCAGTCAGTCCCTCCACAGTACAACACTCTGAAAGACTGCAGCCCTGATGTCCTCGGCATGCGCCTCAGGGTGCTCTACCACTTCTCTGATCTCATGTACAGATCCTGGAGGCTGCTTGATCTGGACACAAAGAATCCGGTATCTCAGCGTCCCACCGCTTTCCTTTAAATCTGTTGATACTCGTGTGTTGTTTCATGTATGGCCTATTAGTCAGTCGTTCTTCATTAGATTGACCAACTATTTCAAATCCTTTTTCTTCTTTGTGTCCAGATGTCCACTTCACGCTATAATTCAGGAACAGCAGCCATCATCCGGGGTGAACTCCGAGGCCTTCTATCACCCAAGGTCAACACTCTGCCTCTCGTGCGCTCCATCAGCAGGACAATGACCCAGGGTAAAACATATGGGCCACAGATCACTGTCAAGCGGATATCCACAAGGTAAGGATGACCACGATGTTCAGTCCATTGGCCGGAATTGAATGTCTTTGGGGTTCAGCTGGTGGAAAAGACAGGAGGTGGCCAGAACAGCTTGCTGCTTTTCCAACCGGCCAACCAGACTTAATAATGACATGTCAGGACTTTTGTGTGGCACGTCAGTGATTTTGCTTTAAAAATATGAAATGCAACTTTTTATTGTCTTTTATAAATGTCCCCTCCATTTTACTCCCACAGAGGGCGGTCGAGCAAGCCCATCTTTGTGCAGATTGCAAAGCAGGTAGTGAGCCTCAACCCTCTTGAGCTGCGACTACCATCACGAGCCTGGAAGGTCAAGCTGGTGGGGGAGGGCGCTGATGATGCTGGGGGAGTGTTCGATGATACCATCACTGAGATGTGCCAGGTAGAAGAAAAACTAAAGCAGGCCTAGAACAGCAAACATAGTGTTGTTTAAACCATTACCTGAGTTATGGAAAATGTGGGGGTTTTTTTTACCCCTAGGAGCTGCAGTCAGGTGTGGTGGACCTTCTGATTCATACACCCAACAGCTTTGCAGATGTGGGCAGCAACACCGACAGGTGCGCACTTTTGGCCTTCTTGAAAATGTAGCAGAATATCCGATAATCAGAAATGATTTTTACTTCTGAAAATGGCTCTTTTTTTTTTAGGTTCTTGCTCAATCCAGCAGCACAGACAGAAGATCATATGGTCCAGTTTCGCTTCTTGGGGATCCTCATGGCCGTAGCCATCCGAACGAAAAAGCCCCTTGATTTACATTTGGCTCCTTGGGTGTGGAAACAGCTTTGCTCTATGCCTTTGGGAGGATCTGACCTGGAGGAGGTAGACCTGCTCACACACCGCACCCTTCAAGGCATCCTTCACTTAGAGAACAGCGGAATCAACGAAGACAATTTCTATGTGGTGAGATGCTGTTAAACCTGAATATCGTGTAGGTGTTTCTGATTTTCAGCCCTTCACTTTCTCATCTGTGTTATCTCTTTATCACATGTCGGAGCAGATGATTCCTCTGGATTCGTTTATGGCCCACAGTGCAGATGGAAGGCTGGTGCCTGTGGTACCTGGAGGCCAGAACATTTCTCTCACTTTTTCCAACAGAACTGATTATGTAGAGAGAGCTCTGGACTACAGACTGCATGAGATGGATTCACAGGTTTGAGGCTTGAAGTGTTGAATAATTTCCATACTTTACTAGTAGATTAGAACTGGTACATTTTGCAAACTAAAACATAAAATGATTAGTATATATAAAGAAACAAATGCAACAAACAATACGACTCAATCAAGGTAGTACCAGGAAGCAACATTTATAGAACTTAAATATTTCTATAAGAAGTCAGTTTGAAGTCATATTGTTTTTTCCCAACTTTCTAACTATTTGATCTGATAATATGATTTCGAGCTGTTTTTATCCCGAGTCACAAAGTTACAATTATTGGAAAATCTGTTCTTCATAATCTTTATTTTTATTGGCCCAAAGATCTGTAAATACAGATGAATTCATTATGAAGAACTGGAAGCTTAAGCTAAACCTAAGCAACTTGGAGCAAAACAATCAGCACCTGTGGGCGTTAGGATGAGACTTTAAAACTTTTCATAGGCCTAGCTCATAATTTGAGATTTCAGATATATTTTCTGTCACTTCTCCCTTTCCTGCGTATCGCTTTTAAACAACCAGTCTGCCCATCAGTTTCTGTTAATGTTCAGTGGACAGCGTGATTGTTGCGGCCGTCTCATCCCCTGAAGCATCAAAGCTGAGTTTGTTCTGTTCCGGCCAGGTGGCTGCAGTCAGAGAGGGCATGTCCACCATCATCCCTGTGCCCCTCCTCTCCCTGCTGACAGCACAGCAGCTGGAGCAGCTCGTCTGTGGCTTGCCGGAGGTCTCCGTTGAGATGCTGAAGAAGCTGGTGCGCTATCGTGATATCACCGAGAGCCACCAGCTAATTGGCTGGTTCTGGCAGAGCTTGGAGGAGTTCACCAACGAGGAGCGGGTGCTTTTCCTACGTTTCGTCTCTGGCAGGTCAAGGCTGCCTTCCAACCCAGCTGATATAACGCAGAAGTTCCAAATCATCAAAGTGGACAGGGTGAGGTTGTTTAAACAAAGGTTGTTAGTGATGTAAAATTTAGAAAAAAACATCAGCAAAAATAACAATTTTCTACATCTCGCATTTAGCCCATCAACGGACTCCCGACTGCGCAGACCTGCTTCTTCCTGCTTCGCTTGCCGCCGTACACAAGCCAGGCTGTCCTCGCCGAACGTCTCCGTTATTCAATTCACAACTGCCCCTCAATCGACATGGACAACTACATGCTGACCCACAACACAGACCCAGCGGACAGCTCAGACACTGAGGACTAAAGCTGGAAACGAGAGGGTCATGAATGTAACTTCTCTGATGCCATGCACATTACACTGAACACAGATTTTTACTTTACGTTAGCGTTCTGTTTATAGGTTGGTTGATTTAAAGATAAATGTGGTTTTTATTTTCCAGCTGTGCACGATGTTGAAATTATTGCAGCAGTATTAGCAGGAGAAAGAAAAATGATTTTTAAAATGATAGGTGAGTAAGCCACAATAATGGACTCTATGTGCCTGTTTGTTTGAAATGTATAATAATTTAATGACATCAAATACTGTTGTCATTGTAAAATAAAGAGTGTTTAAATAAGTATTCTGCTATGTTTTTTTTTTTCTTTAGATAGTGTGCACAAACTAAACAAGCATGTAGACCCATTAGTTGGGGGATTGGTGCCAGTGATCAATGTTCCTCTGATCCTCTGAACAACACCGACAGAACTGAGGACACCCAAACAGAATCATGGAAGAAGATTGTCCAAAAGCCTTCCGGGCACAAAAAATAAAAACAGTAAAGCAATTACATTTATGAGAAGTCATTAAAGATTAAAAAGGGTTTTCCTGTGCTGAAATTATTGCAAAAGCAGCTACAAAAATAAGTTGCTTTTTGTTCTTGTATTGATTAGTTTCCATCAAAGACTCTGCAGCTCTTCTTAATTAGGAGTGTGTTGTAGTGTTTACGTTTGCCCCACACTGCAGAGGATTTGGGAAAATAAAAGATATATTTTCTTTCAAATATTGCTGGAGCCGGATTGTTGTGAAGTGTTTGATGTGTTTTTCCAGAAGAGCCTTTCTAATTTCAGATCCATAAAGATACAAGTTTTTAAAGGCTAACATAATTACTGTGAGGTAAAAAAAAATTTAATTTGAGAAGAAAAATGAACACTAAAACAGATGTGAGAATCCAGCTTCTGCAGAAATGAATGCCGCTTCTCATTTCTAGTATAAAGCGGGCCGAAAAGAAGGTCTTGAGGCCTGTTTCTTTAACAATTAACTTCAGCTCCAGATAAAAAGAGAATACAAAACAGACAGCAACAACTTCTCTGTTTCACAAAAATGTTTCTTAATCCAATTCCCCCGAGTTTAATGTTGTCCTGAGTCAGCACAGCTGGTGTGTTTGCAATTTGTCCATGCTAGTGAGACGTCTACTGTGACCTTATTACCCATCTGTTTCCCTGTGAGCTGTGTGGCCAGTATGGCAAAATTCAGCCTGCCGTCAGCAGCCCTGCAGCTGAAAGCATGAGTGTTTCTCATGAGAAGCCTTGCTGGGTATAAATATAACATCCATCTATCAACCTAGCAAGTACACACACTTGGAAAGGCCGGGGAAAGGGGGGAAAAAAGTTGCCAGTGATTTGTTTCAGGTGTCTGATGCAGCTTTGTTGGACTGCCTTAACTTACCGAAGGGGAAGCAGGTGTGAGCAGGTATAGTGTATGAAATACCTTTTCTACATATCGATGTAATTTCGGCATATACAGAGAAATATAAGCAAACACTAAGATCAAGGAGATGTTGTGTGGATCATCCCACACAAACATAGCCACAAAAACGTTGAGGGCTGGAATTAAGGGCCGAAACAGGACAGTGATTTAAATCTGATTTAGACCTCTACCAAAGTCAGATTAGACCCAACAGGTACTCTGCTGAAACTATTTATTACATGATACATTTTATTTAGTTTCTTCCCTATCTACAGAATTGAGTGGATTAAACAAAGGAAACATTTCAATAAAGACTAAAAATTATTTGAATACCCAGAAAAGCTGTTTACACGCTTTGCCAGTAAAGCCTTCCAAAAGTAATGGCTTTTCTGCTTTTTGTGGCTTGGGAAACCCCCTCAGAAAACAACTGATGGGTGAACCTTACAAAACTGTAAAGATAGACATAAAGTATTGCTGCAATTCCAAATCTTTTTTAATAATAGTTGTAATCTATGTCCCTGATCAGTGTAGAAACCTTTTTGTCTAGCAGTATTTATTGATTCCAGAGGAGGGCAGTCTGATTGTTGCACCAAACCAAATTCACCAGACCACAGCAATGAGCAGACGTCATTCTCAGACACACAGACACACCTGCATGGCGGGTGATGTAGCCTTCTGTCTGCTAATCTCTGTCGCACTGTTTCTCCCACTCTGCATTTTATCCCTACGTACTGGATCTTAAACTGTTTCTGCTCAAGTGACTGCACTAATACGGGCCAATTCAAACTTAAGCAGAACTGACACATGATTTGCTCAATAGTGCCAGTATTCTTTAACGGTCATGTAAATCTCTCTACCACAGCCACTAACTTTACACGGTGAATAATTTTAAAGAACTGCTGGTGTGACTCAACTCTAATGTTTCGAATTATGTTTACATCTTAGCAATGTGTCGTGGTACAAGAGCTGATTGCTGCCCACAGCAATGGAAATTAAATAGGGCATTTTTAAAATATTATATTAAGAATGTGCAGAAAATATGACATTTTAAATAAAAGTAATATGTTAAAAAACATGTAAATTATATATGGTTTTTGGGGGTGGGGTTACATTATGTCAGAGACCCAAACAAAGACTTCAGATAAAAATTTTTTTTTATTTTTTCCCATTTTCATCCATGGGTCCGGGTTTAGAGGGTAAACAGAGTTTTAGGTCGCAGACTCATGACAGCGAAAATATGAATTTAACAATTCTATGATTTAAACAACAATAGTAAGTGCAATAGTAAGTGGTAAAAAAAAAACATCTGGCTATCTTCTTAACTCTGAGTTTCACCTCAGCCAGGCTGCACATCTGATGAGGAAAAGCCCTGAGCTCATAGCAGTATCTGTTTTACTATAACCACTTTCTACTCAACACACAAGATTATATTTTTGTGTGAGGTGCAATATTTTTCACGCCTCTGGGGAGAGAAGCAGGTCTCTCCTTCCTGAATTTTTAATTAGTCAATGGAGGCTGTGACCTACATAGTCTCATTGAGGCAAAACAGGAATGTGACTGGTCACCTGATCCCCTTCACACACACACACCACCACCACCACCTCCCTCTCCCTTCCAAAATCAGAGAAGCTCATTTCATCAAGACAGTGTATGGATGAGTGCCGCTGTGAAAACAAGGGCACTTGGTTGCGGGTCATTGAATTGGTGTGACGTGATGTGTGCCTGGGATGCAAAGGCCTTGTTTTGAATACACTGGCTGGCACCCTCTCAGCTCTTATTACAGGACAGGACAGGCGGCGTGTGACCCGTGTACCTTAGAGACACTTAAGACTCTGGTACTGTTTCAGCCCGTGATGTCATACGGATGTTGTTGCCGGCTTGCCAAATGACTGAGAGGCTGCTGTGATGTGTGCCAGATGGAAGACTAAGCAGACTTGAGGACATGCGACATGGGTCAAAGTTTGTGTATCTGATTTATGAGCTGACAAAAACTAAGTTGCTGGAGGTACTTAAATCTGAGTGGCCCTACTCAGAAGACCGTCTCCCAGTTCAACATGTTGGCAAGTGCGTAAAATCTATTAGTTTCCTTGGCAAGACAGATGTTCGAGCTTCTAAACTGTGAGTGTCATAACAACTTGTAGGGCAGTAGCAAGGCTTTACATTTCTTAATAATTTATGTCAACTAAAATCAAGCAAAACTCTTAATCAGCAGAAAGAAATATTTAAACAGAACGGTTAACGTAGTAGTTTTAAAAAAATTGAATTGGGGGTCTGAATTAAAGTGATGATGTTTATGTCACTGTCAGGATAAATTTTCACAGCTTTTGCCTTTTGGTTTTGTCAACATGAATACAATAGTAGTTGCCACACGAATAGTACATTTTGATTTCCATAATACAGCTAAATAAAAAATCTTAATTGTATATTTCAAAAGCTTAAAAGTTCATTAATCCTGCTTTCATTAATATCCCCACACAGAAGGAAGAGGACTATAAATATCTATCAACAGATAGATTTGCCTTTCTATGCAAAGGCTCATAGTGTGTGTATTTTTTGCTCAGGGGGCAATAGTTGTCTATCCCTTTGCCACCTACTGTACATTCAAACAGAACTGGCACATTACCTCTCATTACTTTGAAGCTCCACAGTGCTTTCATCTTTTTCTCTAATTTTCTCTGTTAAACTTTAATGCATCGGCTGCTTCCCTGCAACTTTTGCAGCGATGCTCAACACCATTACCTCAGTGACGGTCTAATTTCTGCATGTGGGTCATCAGACGACTAATCTCTTTTGAAGAGTGATTTCCCCTCCAATGTGACTCTGGTTTCGCAGGCAAAGGCAGATACAAAAACACCAGATGTGATTTCCTTTGCCACAATTGTCCCTTGTAGGTTAAAGTTTAGCAGGACATGACCCATTATTGACTTAGATAAAGACATATTTAATATACTTTGTTTGTTTTTTATTAAGTTCTTCAAACAAAGGATATCTACTACTATGTATTTGACTATATGTAAAACTACACTGCCACTAAGCGAAACATATGACGATTCTAAAGCTACCCATTTTCCATACAACCCCTGAAGACAATCCTATCCCGCCCTATTTTCAAGTAAAAGTCAGTAAAACTGGACAACAGAAACTCTTCGCGGATCCGTATTTCCCCTTGCTTTTCCGTGTTGACATATGTCCTCACAGTGAAATGTCTGTCGAGTTGGTTGAACTGCATAGGTGTTAAAGATCTCTGGCTTATAAACACACCCATGATTTGGCTCACGGTCAGTTCCTCATCAGCGGCTGGGGCTGTTCCTCTGGTGGCGGGGAGAGGGCATCCGCACCGCCTCGAACAGCCAAAACCTGGCAGCCACCAGAAGTTGGAGCCCAATTCTAAACAACAGAGCTTTTATTTCTGTAACACGTTACACAACATCTTACCCCCTTCTATCTTTTTATCTGTTAATGATGGGGGAATTGGAAACCCTTTCATATTCTCAGTACACGGGAACATCTGGTAGGTACCATCTGGTACCTACCAGATGACCATGATTATTTGTAAAACAAAAAAGAGATACATAAATGTGCAAGCTGGCAGAGCTAATTTTATTTCCAAACACAGGAGATGGGGTGAAATATAAACACTTTCTATAAATTATATTGGATGGTAAGAAAAGGGAAACCTTGTTTCAGTGTCTCGCTTATTTAGAATAAAAAAGGCAATGCCTTGGTGAGTCTCAGAAAATTATCTGGTGTTGGCATTAGGGCCCACAAATGTATATTTTTTCTGGGACAACATAACCCCATAAATCTCTAACATTAAGAAGCGAAACAGAGTTGATGACACAGGGGAAAGAGACCTAGTTAAGCTCCCCACAAGCTTAAAATACCAAAGTAGGCCTGTATCGTACAGTGTAAACCAGACACCTGGGATAATGCATGGACAACAGGCCCAAAAAACAGTAGGTTGTCCAGCATCCTTTACCTGATGCTAGACATTAGGCTATTCACATGGTGAACATTTGCCCATTCTGAACATACTAGATGGCTTGAGATGAAGCCTGATAATATATTTACTCATTCCAAGGGCTGGTAAGATGGCTGGAATACTGTATATATGAGGAACGCTAACTTTGTCTAGGGAATGTATCGTTTTGTGAGAATATCCTGAAGTGGATTTTGAATCAGTGGCTCATTACACCTTAAGGTAACAGCTAAACAAATCCATTTTCTCACCCCACATTACTGGATAACCACGAAAATACAATTTATTAACCTGACCTACATAAAGTCTTTGAATACAGTTATGCTGACATCAAAGCTGCGAAGATTATATTTTAAGCAAGGTCTGTGATTTATCTCCAGTTACTTGGTTAAGTGTACTATTAATCATGAGCCAAACTGTGCCTGCTGTATCATCGAAAATCTGCAAATGCAACCAGCCCCTCCTTCGCTTGTGACTTTTTTTGACTGTTTTGTTCTATCTGCAAGATGGAGGATAAAAATGATTAAATATTCTCTCATTGTATGACCGATAACCTTGTTTTACTGCAGCCATCCATGTTAAGCATTAATCATTGGCACATTTGGGGCACTTGGTTACACACAGCAATACCCATGGTACTGACCAAAACAAGACGTTTAAGACTGTATAATACAACTTACGTCTCTAAGGCACATTAAGACATTAAATTTGTGGAAGTACAAATCACAGAATAACATATGTAAGCACTTAATAATTACTGGAGGGATCATAATCCCTGAGATTTAGTCTGAGCTCAGATGGATTGTCCTTACTTTGCTCTTGACGAGTCTGTGATCAAATCTTGTCCTGCTGTAGCGGTGGTGTGAGTGTCGTGCTCTAGGTTCACCCGCAAGTATCAGATGTACTGCGTGCTCTTGTAAAGAGAAATTACAAGGTGTAACTCAAGAGCTTCTGCCCACATTCTTGGGAGAATTGTTTTTCTAGCCTGTTTTGAACACCTAGTAAGGCTCACTCACAAACCTTGACCAGTTTACATCCAGGCAAACTGACCTGTGTACACAGATAGAGTCTCTTTCCATTTCATATAGGCAGGTTTCTGAATAATCTGAGAGAACTATGTTAGAAAATGTCACACTGTTCATTAGATAAATGCACGAAGAGAGCAGTTAGATAAAGATATATGGCAAGTTAGCTCATAACAAACATCAGAACCAAGCATACGTACATGCCCTTTACAATCAAGACTTTTAATAGTAAAGAAAATAGTTCCATTCAAAAGGTCAAGCTGAAGTTATCATAAGCTGATGCGTATTAAAGAGCAGTCCTCACATTGTTTCCACGTGTTCATTTGAAGGCCTCACATGGTACAATCTCTTCAAGGGAAGGACACCTTACTAATGAACATAAATCTTTGATCGGATAAGGAACTGCACTGTGTAAACATCTTAGCCTCAAGCTGACCTCCCAAAATGTGTGCGACTGAACATCACTATGCAAGCTGCTGAAAGCCAGGAAAGGAAGGCACCACCTCACGATATACTTGTCAGTATACCTCACAATAACCTTGTCATTGTGATCTTTATGAGACGGCCATACAGTATGATGATTCAATTTCTAAAGCCGTGTTATTGTGTTTATATAGCGACAGTTATCTAATAAGGTCATAATATGAAGAAAACATCATTGTAACTGGAGAAATATCCGGTGAATCAGTGTTTTCAAAAACTGTATGTGAAAATGCGCTGATTCTCAGTAATGGAAGGCTTAAGAAGAAACCAAATTCACATCCCTATCGGAAAAATTGGGATCACCAACAAATCTATTAATAGGGAAACCTTTTTTGAGCTAAAAAAGAAAAGCAAAAGTTGGATTGCATAACTGGATTAAATAAAGCAAACGGTACACAGCTGACCCCTGGGGGTGAGGATGCTGGCAGACAGACAGGGGATAAGCCAGCTGTTCCCCACATGTTACACTGCCTGTGTCATTAGCATGATGATGAAGTCAGACAATATTTTGTGACAGAGTGTTGTTGTGTAAGACTTTGCTTCTTTGCTTTTTTTTTATTTTTATTTTTTACAGATGTGGGAACTTGCTTTTTTGAAAACAGTGAGCAGAAAGAGAAGGCATGGAGTATGCACTAGAAAGTTTGAACCAGTGAGGTGTGCTTTATGTGGAATAATGTGTTAAATAAAAGCAGCGTTTGGGTTCGGTCAGGCGCCCCATCCAGCTGGTAATTACGTTTCCTGCTGTTGCTATGGCACTTTCCAGAACATTACGTTGTCTTTATGATAAAACGCCATAATCTCCTTGAAGTCTTTTTTTTTTCAAATCCAAATTTATAGCTTGAAGCACACATAGCTGTTGACATTGTAGAGAAGTGAAACCAAGTAGGTTATAAAGCAAAAGGTACAATGCTCTGTCTCTATTTTTGATTAGTGAGACTTTTGACTGACCCCTCATTGATCCGCCGTGCCCACCGAGTAAGAGAGGTCCACAACAGTAATTCGAGAGCAATACATCAGTGAGGGTATGTTCTGGCTCTGAAATCTCATTTTCTTGAAAGCCTCTTCATGGTTATACCATCAGTCAGGGGCTGGATGTTGCCAGCTTCCCGAAAGTGCTGACTTTGATATACAGCGACAGTGTGCGTCCACTGGGGCTGGAGCCTATCGGTATCAAATGATAGCGCTCTGCTGCTTGTGCTATTGCTGCAGAGTCAAAGGTTTTTCACGTGTGCCGTACGACTCTGTGGTGTAAGGCTGGGGCTTCCATATGGAGGCTGACCCTTTGCCGAGATTTATTGCAAGTTTTTCACCTTCAAACTGCTGATTCGGCTCTCCTTTGGTTTGCTCTGTTTAAAATGAAATGTCCAATATCGTTCGAAAAAGAAATGATAAATGGAAAACATTTTTTTCTAAAGTCAATTTAAAGTAAAGTTTATTAATATGTCTAAGGTTATGGGGATTTTTCTTATACATGCTTTAGTCCAAACCTCAGGTTTGGACTAAAGCATGCCGGTTCGTGCGTGTCTCCGAATTTCACAGAAGTTGCAGATCTGACATCTAAAAAAGATAACAGGAACTCATCAGAGGGTTTGGACCTCAGCTCCCCCTCTAAAGCCAGGAAGATTAATTATCAAAATGGCAGCTGCTTTATACCAGTCAACAGATTAAAGCAATTTCCATAACCCATCAAACGCTGTAAACATGAAATGACTGCTTTTTTGTCATTGACACAGAAAGGTTAGTACCAATATGACATTTTCCATTAAAATCAGACCTGCTCCCAGGTAGTTTTTAAATGAATGTTTTCCATTTTTAACAGCAGCAACTTTAGCTGAAAATCTACCCACGGAAATCTCTGATTTGTGGTTATTTATTCTCTAAATTAAATGGATGCACACACAAAGAAAAACACCCATTTAAAAATAGAAAGGTCTAAAAGTTCAGGATTTAGTGTTGGTCAACATCTATAACTACAGCATCCTTAGTAACAGGTTGGATTACCACTTTAATAAAGTATAAATGTATTTTGTTCTTTTTCTTGTGGTTTCTGCCCTTGCCAAGTACTAGTGAAATTTGTTAATTTCAATATCATGATTTTCGAGTAATATTTCAGATTTATCAGTTACTGTGTATTATCTCTACCTTCAATTGAAAAAAGAACAAAGATTAATTGTTTCCCTGTTATTAACATATTGCTGCTTTATCATATTTTAACCTTCAATTTTGGCAGCGAACGTAACATCTGAAAATAGCTACACCACAAATAAAGATCCTAAATTAGAGCGAGGAAAATAATTATATTATACATACATGAGTGAATTTTTAATCACCATCATGATATTTAACACTCCAGCTCAGACCTCCATATGAGCACGTCTGTTATTTACATAATTGATCAACATGCTCTGAAAATCGTAAAACTGAACTGGATTAAGATTATGTCATGCAACAGCCTGCTAGCACGGTGCTTAATATGAGGGTTACGTGAGGACTGGTCTTCGTGTTTTCATTTCCATTCTCATTCTCCAGATGTCTCCTGTCCCATAACTCTTCTTAAGAGATCTTTTCCGTGCAAGTGTCCAACCAATTTCTGTCCTGTGTGATCACGGGGTTGCAAACGCAGTGATGACTATAATCTTGGCAAACCTAAAATGATTAATACTCTAAAGGTCACTTTTCTTTCTGTCATGTTGCTATACTGGAATTATCATGTGCAATAGGTATTTCTGGGATTAGAGTTTTAGAGATTAACTGGCATTGTGACAAATTGCCCTATTGGTGTAGCTGAAAAAGTATCATGGTAGCACAGAACAAGAGAAATCCAATAAATTCCAATTAAGTTACACTGGCTAAACCTGCTTGGAAATTTTCAATGCAACATTTTGTTTAGAAGAAGAAAAAAATCCTGGATCGTGCTGAACCTTTAATGATTTAATCCTGTTTAACTGTTAAGCTGGGTATCACAGAACAGGTCTCAGATCCTGATAACAGGGCTCTGTGGTCTGAGAGGGTGACGTCAAACCAGTTTAAATAAGATCCTTGACCTGTGCTATTCTTACTTAGTCAAATGAAACAAATACCTAAATAGTGGGCACAACGGTGTGACCTTTAAGTTGGGCTGCACGAGAGCTGTGTTTGTTGTGAGTTCGTTTTATAACTGAATTGATTGAATGTTGATATGAACAGCATTTGAATAAGCCACAGAGGTGGTGTTTGACAACCAAAACACATTAATGAGACGGGCAAAATTTGAACTTCGATTCAAAGAGAACCGTGAGTAAAAATCTATTTTAACCTCAGGCCTTCAAGACACATACAGTGGATTCTAAATACCAGAGACAATTACTTGTTGTAACGCTGTCACATCGGCTGGAGAAACAAGAGACACTGGAGACAAGATAGGACAAGAGGTGGTTTGATACCTCAAGCTGGAGGAGCTTTGCTGAAGTGTCGTTGGCTAAATGTCTGGGCTGCGAATGCCTAGCTTGATGAGGTAAGTGAGTCATTAGTAATGGATTCATTAGATCAAGATCGAACTGGAACACACACCATGATGATCTCCTTAATTATTAATTATTCATTAGAAGCTTTGTCATGTGCCTCTTTTTACCCTAATGAATGATGACAAAAGGATTTTTTTTGTTCTATTAATTAATTATAAAATGCTGACCCCTGCCCTCTTTTCACTGAGATTACCTTTGAGAGTGATTAAAACTATTTCTTTTTGGGCCTGTTGTTCAAAATCTTCATGCCTCTGAGATAGAATTTTTATCACAACTCTATTTCTCTGAAAAGGAGACAAAGGAGAAGAAAAGACAGAAACTAATAAATGACATGTTGAGTCAGGGCTGTCTGTTTCAACTAACGCTTCACACTTTAAAAACTTGATTCTCAACAGCCAATTAAACATTAAGAGACCCTGACAGGATGGCTGTGACTGGGAGCTTCTTATCTAACCTTCTGACTGACAGAGAGCACAATTAATTTTACATTGGTTTGGATAGCCTTGGTAATTGAAGCCACTTGTCAGGCATAAATCACTGCTTTAGATTTTCTATTGTTGCAATAGAGAGCTGATGTCAGTTGCAAAGCAGACAACACGTTTTCAGCAATCCAAACGTTTTCTTCATGCAATTGAGGAAAGAAATTAATTGCATAATTGTAACTGCATCTACTTAGACTAAGAATCGCGGCAGGGACAATTTGGAAAAGAGAAAAACAATACTTATTGAAGTGTAATTCAAATCGCCGCTGTCAACTCCCAGCTCATGTGTCAGGTGTCTGCGTCAATGTGTGTGATCCTTCCAGATTAATCGATTCATTCTAAACAATGGCACACAATGAAGCAATTAGGATTAACACGATGAGACTCTTAAATGAATAGCTCTAAGTACTTAGGTTACAGCTTTGACAATTCAGCAGGGATACTCACAAATTTGGAAACACATTCCCACTTTCTTTCTCTCAGTAACTGCTGACATTACATGTGTTTAATGGGCCTTTTTTCACAGTGGACATTTTAACATGTCGGAACAGGAAAATCACAGGTGTGACTAACAGTAATGATCCACTCAAAGCCTTGTTAAACCTTGACAAGCAGCCAACATGCAGAGCAATAGGGGCCTGGAACTGGATGCGTCATTGATGGCTTTCTTGTACACAAACATCCCTGGATGCGTTCACACCCACGAGACCAAATGGTGCCACAGCATTATGATTGGCTTCTTTAATAAATATGCATTTTCCTAATTTGCTCCTTCTTATTGAGTCAGTGGCCTAATAATTCAACCATAGAACTGCAGTTTTGGTCACAGTTATGGCACAGATTCCATTAAACGTAAGCTGACGTATTTTGATCTGATTTTTTAAAACTGATTGTGTTTCTGCTCCCCTTATTTCACGTTATCGGGAGCTGGGTGACAGCATTAGTTACACAGTCCTCAAACATTAATATGACATATTAATCAGAAATGCACGGCTTTACAAGACACCCTGAAAACATTTACTATCACCAGGAATGTTGAGATCTCAGTTTATTAAAACATTTGATTTACGGAGCCCTAAAGGGACATTGGACAAGATACTTTCTGGTATGGATGAGGCTCCATAGATATTTGTCCATTGTCCTTATACATTGTTTAGCTAAATCCTGAATTATCCATTGATTACAGATTTCAGGCCCTGTTGAGCTCTCAGAGCATGTGCTGGTGAGTCCCAGAGCACTTATTCTATCTAAGCTATCAGCCCCCTATTCTATTTATTGACTGTAAATATATTTGTTAAAATAAAAAATACAGATGTATTAAATAAATCCCAAATGTAAAACAGTTTAACTGCTCTCTTTTTAAAACTGTAAATGATTGTGACTGCAGAATCCTTTGCTGGATTGACAAAAAAGGCAGGAGAATGAAAGAAGTACAAAGAGGTGAATAATTGGTGTGATTTGTTCACATATCCAGCATATTTCTCATGACACACAATGCAAACATCATGGTTTGGAGGATGAAGGTTTCTGTGGGCATCTTGGGATTTAATGCTGCCTCATAGGCCGAACTGAAAACATGAAAGTTCAGAGATTAACAGACATCGCTGTGAACTGACCGTGACTCCTCCTTGATCCCCTCTGAAATGCACCCCTTCAGCCTGATTACATCATTCTGACATGCTCCTCTATGTTTAATCTTTAATTGCAATCATAAGCACGTGTTGCTTTAATCAAGTCATAGGGAGCCGTGCTGAATGTATATTAAAATTCTCTTTCAACAAGGTCATTTGCACTGATGAATGCTCATCGCCATGCTTCCTCTTTACTCATTTCCATATGTGAAATATATAAGCCTGACTGCTGTCACTCTTCCAAGGTAAAGCTGCTGTATGTAATAATGGGCATGGGCTTTTTTTCTGTTTCGGAGATTTAACCTTGCCGTTCTGCTGAGGCAGCAGACCAGGACGCCAGGAAGCCTCACTGCCACGACAGAATGGGAAAATATCGAGAGCTTAGCTAAAGCAGCTGAGGAGGTAGAAGGTAAATGAAAAACCAGAATAAGGGAGGGCTGCAGCATCCCTGATAAAATACAGCTGGTGAGAACCATCTGGAGGTGAATGTTTGGAGGGTAAGTGTTGGGACGGAGAACACATCACAGGTTATGTATTGCACTATTCTGCACCGCAACTATTTCTATCATTGTACCCCTTATGGAACAAGAACAAATTGTATCTGCTTACCCCAAAACTTTCAGAATTCATCAAGACTAATTCCCTCCTCTCGTTCCATGTTCCAGCAGCACAAAGACACACACGCGTGCACACACAGATGCACATGCACACGCCTGTTTCTCTGCGACTGGCTGTAATCTTTGTGGCTGCAGGACTCCAGATCATGGTAGTCGGGTACGGGATTTTCCCCACAGCCACATAATATCTGGCTGCGTTTTGAGGATTTGACTTTTGGAGTATTAATTAACAATTAGAGTCCTCTCATGCCGAGCCAATGTGTTGCCATTGTTTTGTTCTGGGAGTGCAGCTTGACATGAATCCAAATATAATGAGGTTGACACGTTTAAAAACGCCACATTCTTAAACTGCTGTCAGTCATTTGACTTTCAGGTAAAAACTGAAAACTTAAATGTCACATGATGATAATTTGTAACATTTATTTACACAGTTGTAGCTTGTGCTCTTGATACAACTTTTACATATTTTTCTGTATATAAATAGGACTGCACCGTTCCACAGTGGGAGTTAGAGATTACCGAAACAAACAGATTATAGTCTGGGCAGAGATTTTTTTCCATTTTATTTTATTTGTAATGTGAAAAATGTTGCTGAAACATTTTTGAGAGCAGGACTGTCTCCAACAGAACAAGAATGTCCCCAATCTTCCTCTCTAGTCAGACTGCATCAGAGAAAAGCTGCAGTAATAACTGCGAGCTTCCCACACACCAGCGGAGTTGTCCTTGTGGCTGCTGTGCACGAAGAGCGAAACGTAAACAGACAATCCGGTAAAATTACAGCACAGTCGCTTTGGATCTTACTTTGACGGAGATTTCATCAGATTATGCTGTGGTTTTGAATTTGAAACACAGCATAGTAATGCCTTTAAATCAAGGGAGTGTGCTTTTTTTTTGTTTTTGGGTCTGCAGTTACCAGACAAAATTCTTTTCAGGCTTGAAAATCCTTTCTTGGAAACCAAACACTAACAGAGCAGAAATCAAATCAGAAATCAAACAGTTGGGGAAACATCTCCCTGGGACATGTGTGGGTCTGTGTTGACAATCTACAGTGATGAAAACAGCATGATTCTTTCTAAAATAGAAGTTTTCCAGAATGAAAGTTTTCCAATCCTGTATGTTGGATGTGTGGGAATCTGTTTTTTTGTTGTTTGTCAATGATTAGACATGTTGACCCAAATCTTTAAACTAAACTTCAGAAAGAAAAGGTGACCAATAATTTTTCAAGGTTCACGCGTTCTCCATCACTTGGCCCCATGACTTGACATAGAAGTGGACAGCTAAGTGGACTAAATACGGCAACAAACAAAGACTTTTCTCGGCAAACTTTGAGCGGCTTCCTCCTCCATGGCTGCTTTGAAAGACGCCACCCATCAAGGGATCAACGGACGCTGGTAAATCCATTACTAAAAATACTTACCAATCCTCTGGGATTACTACGCTTAGCAAGTGGACACTGTGCGCACCACAAATCTAGAATTAAGCAGTGAACGACTGTCAATGGTGCATCAACACCTGATCCTCTGTTTATGCATAAGTCGCCTCAGGCCAAAGGTTTGTGTAATGTCACTTCTTCTGACCTGCGCCATGTGCTACACAGGGCTAGCTTTAACTGAATGAACTTATTGCTTTAAACTCAACTGGCGAAAATGATCCGCCCCGTTTCACTGATATCAGCAGATCTGGGGGCAGAGAGTTGTGCTTGTTCAAATGCTGCATATGGTCAGTGTAAGATTTTTCTACACTTTTCAGTGCTTAAATAAATGAAATTGGGAGACAAATTTAGCTTTGATTTCTTCTTAGAACACACGTCAGTGTTTCTCAGACACATTCAAGTGGGGGACAATGAATAGTCCAGGTGGTATTTTGCGCAGTGAAATCGTCTCCATGAAGGCAAATAAAATGCTTTAGTAAAATAAAAGGTGATCAACCCTGAAATGAGGACCCAAGCCAATCGCAAAGAGATGTTGGACCACTTTGAAAAAGCTGGGGAAATCCCGCTTATGTCCACTCAACCTACAGCCGTATTAGGACTGACACTATCCCGCTGTGCCCACAGAACATGATACAAAGACTTGAACTGTGAACTGTTGGCCTGTTGCTATGAATAATTATTTTTTAGTAGCAGCTCTGTTCTGATGGACATTCCAGTTAACAACACCAACCTGATTCGGCATAGATTTATAAATTTCCTTTTGTTGTGATAAAGTACACAATCGGAATGCGAAAGTGGAACACTGCCGTTATACATAATCTCTCTGTGATGATGAAAAAGAACAGAGCCATGTTTATATTGGGTTTGTGCCTTGTGATACTCCACCAATGTCAGCCCCAGATACAGAAATGTGTGCCTGTCAAATTCAAAGACATCATTAAAAGTTGGAAATTCAAAGAGCAGAACTGATTTGTTTTGCTTAAGTGTTCTTCAGTTCTGCTCCATCCTCGCTGCCTCAGGGACGCTGCATTTAAAGTGAGGAAGCAGAGTCCGAAATTCGGAGCTGTTTCAAACATCACTGCAGAAGATATTAATCCGGCCAATAACAACTACTTTTGTCTTATTTATTCACCCTTTGATTTCAGGAATTCAGGAAAAATGGATTCTAAAACCTATTTAAACTCAATCAACAATCATTAAGACAACTCCTACAGTGCAGCTCTTTGGGCCTCTCCTGTTGGAAGTCCTCAGATTGTCAAATACCTCTCACATCTGTCTTAAATCACAGTGACATCCTTCATGGACTCCCCTTTTGTTCTTTAGAGAACATCACAGAACTGACAGAACAAAAACATTACACACACACACACACACACACACACACACCTACACACACACACACACACACACACACACACTCACTTTGAACTAAAAATAAGAAATCAATATCTGTAGGTGATTGTTCATCCCCCCTTTTTTTTACTTTGTGGGTTTATTTTGGGATCTGACTGAAAGCAGTTAAACAAAAAAAGCTGTAATGTGATTTTTTGGTGTGTTTGTATTATAGGTTACAAGATGACCAGATTATCCCACTGATCTACTCACCTTCCCCACCGGAATCTTCTGCACTGCATTTATTCAAATTAATTTGGAATTAGATACAAAAGGTGACACCATACTATTATCCAAACTGCACGACAGGGCAACAAGAGAACAGCAACATGTAACATGTAACTGTTCATGTAAAAAAGATCAAGAAAAGGCATTGAGCACATTGACTGAACAACAGGTGCATTTAAGGACTCATCCACAAAAACATGTTGTAAGAAATAATAAAAGGCTTGATAAAATCATTTAAAAAATGGATCTTGAAACTATCTAACCTTGAGTACAAGTTTATACAGTAAGATGTAACGATCACTGTGTGAGTCACAGCATGTGAAGGGCCCATTTTCTCAGTCACTTCCTCTTTCCCACACTGTCTGAACAGTTCCACTTTCTGCGTCACCACTCTCATCCTACGAAAGCTTTGCAGTCGCAACCATTGTGGCTTGTTTCTCAGCCAATCAGCTCATAGTTTCTGTTCTTTAAAATACCATGGTAATTCTGTCACTCTGCCTTTCAGATCACCTTTTGTTCAACCCTCCTCCATTCCATCTCTACCTCATATGGGTTACCATCCGTTTCAGCCACTTAATCTCTCCCAGCTGACTCTGTTACACCACTGCCAGTATCTGAATCCATGTCTTCATTTTCATTAGCACGTCCCACAGAATGCAACGGTGTCAGAAAAACCATCTGTCGTTATTAGGACATTTGAAAAAGGAATTCACTGACATGAACCATTGTGTTTGCTGTTTTACTGGAGCACACAGCTCCAGTAAATTTTTGTTTTAAATTTTGTTTTTAAACTCATCACAACAGCCTCTTTCATTGCACTGAGGTAACAATTTCTCCATTTGGCACTATTAATGTTTTATGTAATCATATCAGTCTTTTTTAATGGGATTTTTTTTCTGGTGGGCTGTTCTGTTGATAAATTCGTAATACATTTAGACAGAACTAAAAATGCGGTGTTGTTTTGAAAGACAAACAGACTTTCACCATTTGTGAAAAATATACTGTGGTGTGGTGGTTAGCACCATCGCCTCACAGCATAAGGGTTCCTGGTTCGGGTCCGAAACCCTGCGATGGACTGGCGGACCATCCAGGGGGTACCCCACCTCTCGCCCATTGACTACTCCGGTCCCCCCGTTTGGGAATAAGGGGTTCAGAAAATGTATTGATGGATAATTGAATAACTGATACAATTAGCTATTACAAAAAAAACCTTAAATGCAAAACAATGTTGCAAAAAATTGCAAAAGCGTCCCTGAAAACAGCTACCAAATATATAGGAATCTGAAACCTGCTGCCCTTCACCACTTCCCCACCACCACAGCCACTGTCATGCGATCTCATTAGCTTTAGGATTCATGGAACCTCTTTTTTCTTGGTGTTGATAAGCACTAGACAACCATTAACTCTGGATTTCAGCTTAAAGGTTAAGAGCTGCATAATCTCCAAAGGTTAAAAATCAGATCAGCTATGTGGACCTTCTGTAATGATGCTATACTAATGCCAACTGTCCCATTAACCCCGCTGACATGAACTGGTTTGTTGGATTGATGCATTCTCATTGTGCTTACCCCATAATCCTGACAAACATGTCAATGAGTGACGCGGTGATACTTTACAGATGCTTTGTTCCAACTTTCCATTATCAATCAACTATAATGTAATGTTAGGACACTGTTTATATGGCTAGTTTATCACAAAAAACAAACCAAATGGTTATCACTCTGAACTTCTGATGTCCTGGTAGAGTAAAATGCCTTTTTCCGTTTCTCGTCATGATGATCGCAAAATAAAAACCATTTTATCATAATCAGCTTGATTAATAACTCACTTTGTTTACTCTGTTTGCTGATTAAGTGACCCCATGTTTCAGCCGGTCCTTGTTGAATGCCTCAGCCTTATCCTTCAGGTCCATAATAGCATGTTAGACTCAGCTGGAGAAAATCCAGAATCCAGCAATCCTATTACAACACTACCATCTTCCCAACCCCATTCGCAGTTTAATTAAAGTTGTCGTTGTTGGACGAGAGTCTAAATAGGACAAGTGAATCGGCCGTCATGTTTTGGCTCAGAAGGTGGAAGATTTGTATTTTCTAATTAGTGTTCCACACAGAACTTAAAACTTTCAAATTTTTCAGTGAGACTGCATTTGGTGATTTGTATGTTTTGTATCCAAAGTTTGCTCCGCCGTTGCTATTAATTCAAATTGTGTTAGAGAATGGGCATTTAGTACTCAAATGTGCTCTTAAGTAAAATCGCTGCACTGAAAGATGTTTCTACAGTACATTTATACAGTACAAAAAATATACATTGAATGACTTGCTGAAAACGTAGAGGGTCCGAGGGGGGCATGGTAACACAATGCTGCCATCCTGGAGCTGGCTGATGCTATTTATGGCATAAGCATTGGCTGGCAGTATAAGGGTATGAAATGTTTCATGTCCAGATGAGATATTGACTGTAAACAGAGAGGCATAGATGCAATCTTAGACACCCAATGCAATTTCAGAAGGGCCAATGAGACCATCAGAAGAATCAGAAACGTATCTCAACATGGAAGGAGTAAGATATAAGGTCCACTATATAATCTATGTTAAAAATGTTTTAAATGGATTTTAAAACTTCATTCAACTTTATCAAGCTGACAAATATTATAGGTAGAAAGGTTATACCAATTATTCTGTTAGACTGTTATCATATATGTCCAAATATTTAAGTTAACTGTTTAGTTGTATTGTGTGTATATATAAAGAGAATATGTATTCATGGAATCACACATGTTTCATTCTAACATAGTTATAAATTATAAATATTATGCAATATATTCTATACCAAACCCCTCCCAGTCCCGTTAACTGTGTAACATAAGCTACACAAGCTTTGTGGAGAGGAAACAGTTGGCACGCCAACTAATCCAGCTCCAGCCAAACCAGCTGAGAGAAAATATATTGAAAAAATAAATAAAGAAAGGATTTTATAGTTATGATAACATTTGGATCATTACATCATAATCCACATTTAAACAAGACAAATATCTGAGCTAATGCCTGCTGTGGTGATCAACACAGCCAGCTGTGGTTCTGTGTGGACATGAAGAGGCTTATACTGGATGGCTGTGCGCGTGTCATCCCACACTGTGGAAAAAGTGGCTGTGGCAGGGGCACTCTGACTTAACAGAATGAGTAGCTATTTATGTTATATATGTTTACCATGTCAACTTCTCCCAAAACATATTTGAAATTATTAAAAGAAAAGAAAATTGACCTTGTAAGCAATTAAAAGAACCAAAAAGGAGTGTGTTGTCTGGGGGGAAAGCAACATGTTGATGTTGAGGTTGAATATAATCATGTGGCAGTTCTCATACATACTGTTCTTTCAGCCGCTGCCAAATGAATTTAAACATGGTTTATGCATCCTTTTTCTATTTTTTTTTCCATAAAAAAGACAGATACTTTTACAGAAAATGCTAAAATGTCCCTACTCCGCATTATTGGACATACTGGCACCAAGTGGAATAGAAACACCAGCTGCACAGTGTTATTGCCATTAAACCCACAAATTCCTAAACATGTCCTTTTCTGTCAGCTGCTGCATGAAAGAGTGTGGGCTACTTACATTTCACGGTACACTATCAAATAAAGGCATTAAAGGCTGAAAAAATAACCATTAGAAAATGGATTTATACACACATCCACATGTTAAAGTCCGTACCTGTGTCTGAATTATTGAATACGTGTGCCAAGCCGGGTTACGCACAGCTGCTTTATTTTTTGCTTGTAGTAAAATGAAGCACATCTTGTTTTTACGGAGTGCCTGTGTGACATGGAGGCGGCTTTCCCCTGGCAGAGGGCATGTCTCTGTCCTATGCAAATGCTGGTCCTGTTTTGTACCTGAGCATTAATGAACTGCATGTCCTTTGCTGCTGGGGTTGTGTGACCTGATGTTCTTCCATGATTGCATCACCGTTAGAGCAGTTCTTTGATTCCCTGCGCGTTTCTGTTTTTCCCATCCACCATCCCAACGACGAAGGACTGCTGTTAAAAAAGAAACGGAGTGTTAGACTTTCCTGGTTTGGACTGGACAGTGGACATGTGTCCCGTGGGGCCTAGCCGGTTCAAAAGGTCTCGCTCTTAACCGCCATTATCCACTTCTTGTCATTCTGCAAACATTCCGCATCACTTCACTCTTCACTGTGTAACCATTTGGTCTCTGATTTCAAACGTAAGCTTTAGTTGCTTCAAACAAAAAGTACTTTGCTGTTTCAGCATAATGCAGTCAGTTCAGTGACACTGAATATTGGACCAGATCTCCAACAGCTTAAAAATGTGTGACTTCCTCAAGATGTTCTGCTCATTTTCTCACATGACCACTAAAAAAAAACTGACTTTGCAATCTGTTTTCCCACGTTGGCTTCCATTAGATCTCCTCGGCAGGATATAAACCTGCTGCCAAACGAGCCACGGGGAGCACACGTGCCGTATCAATGGATAAAAAAGAGGAAAAGGCTTCATTAACTTTCATTTGGCCTGCAATTATTGGCTCCCCCCCGGCCATGTGAGAAACTGTTGACACAAGAGGACATGGGAAAAGGGGAGGTGGAGGGGTGGTGGTGGTGGAAGGGGAGGGGTATCTCCGGCCACATTCACATTATGTAAATAAGATGCGGGAGCGTGTGTCAGTTTAAACCGCAGTGTCGTGCGAACGGAGAGCAGACGCAGGCTGCGCGGCAGAAGCCGGGGCCGTCGGTAGATGGCGGTAACCCAAGAAACCTGATCCACCGGGCTCCCGTGCACTCCGTCTCAGTTTGCAGCACTCGCGTTGGAGACAGAGGAGCTGAACAGTTTGAAGGACATCAAAAAGAAACGGGAGCGCTCACGGCGGGTCCTCTCCAGTTTTGCGCGCAGCTCTCGCGAGCCGGAGACGGAACGCATTGTCACCAAGAATAACGGGAGAAAGGAGAACACCATGGAAGACAAATCCAATTCGTTCTCCAGCAACAAGGAGGAGAAGGCGGATGGGAATAATGTTTTTCAGAGGCAAGACTCGATACAGAAAAATAACACGGGGAGCCAGAACATGAAGGACCATGGCAACTCAGTGGGCTTCAAGGGGGAGCGGGAAGAGGCCATGGTGGGCTTTGACGATCTGGAGGGGGCGGCCAGGCAACATGGTTTTATGCAGAGGCAATTTGGAGCCATGATGCAGCCCGGAGTCAATAAGTTCTCCTTGCGTATGTTCGGCAGTCAGAAAGCCGTGGAGAAAGAGCAAGAGAGGGTCCAGACGGCCGGATACTGGATCATTCACCCATATAGCGATTTTAGGTAAGGGCTGGAACTGACACCTGCTCGCCCCTCCCTTTTCATACACCCCTCCCGTCACCCTAGGGTCTGCGAGCTATAGCCCGCACTTTTACACACACACACACACACACACACACACACACACACACACAC
>JABUIW010000124.1:9511434-9566447 GCA_013363375.1 Menidia beryllina | reverse complement strand
CACACACACACACACACACACACACACACACACACACACACACAAATAACCTGCCCCATAACGCATATGCCAATCTGCCCCTGTATTTAGGCAATCAGGATTCAGCTGGCTGAAGAGCTTCTCAGTGTTCCATTGCGGCATTTGAAAAAAATAAAGAAAATCAGGATAATGGGGGGGAAACCAGATAAAAATGACGCGTAAAGGCTAAAGGTGTATCAGCGGAATGTCCTTGGAAGAATGACGGTGAATGTCATGATTTAGAGAGAGCCACAGGGCTCAGCCCCGCGCTTCCGGCACGGTGTCAGGCTGGCTCTGCGACATATTCCCCGTCGGGGCGACAGTACCTGGGCACAACGTGACAATGCCATTGCACCAGCACGGTAGTAAACATTTCATTGTAGGCGGTGGTGGAGAGACCACGGGCCTGTGTGCAAAAAATAAAAGAGCAGAGTATGCGGTAAAATCATGCAGGGGAAAGAATAATAATAATAATATTAATAAAAACGTCTGTGTTTTGAATGAATGACAACAAAAACGATCTGCGGGTGTAACCATTGACTTTTAAACAGCGGAGCCATGAGGAATGGAAGGGAAACGTCGATATATTTCCAGCTGCTCTGAGAAGGAAATATGTTGGATTCAGAGGATCTGCAGACGGAGCCTCGCTTCGTTCCTTCATATTCACGTTACGACGTACACATGTCTACTTGGTCTGTTTTAGGCTTTCCGTGCTTCTAATCACATCATCGTGTTGCCTGGGGCTGTCACCTGAAAAATGGTCAACTATTGTGGCCACGAGCAGGAACCGGTTCCTCACGAGGAGCATGCTCACTAATTCAGTTCACTAATCACCCATCAGGCACCTCGTGTGGTTCTTGGTGTGGGTTTTCTGACAGTTTGATAGTGACAATCAGTCACTCCCTTCGCTATCGCTGAGCTGTCCATGGTCCTGAACACAGATCCTGTCCCTGGTCCTGAACTTAGGGCACAGCCGAGAATGCAGCCCTCACTCTGTCCCACTGCTGATGTCAGAGCTCCTGATTAGTCGTTTAAAGGCCGGTTTACATTGACCTACAGCTTCTGGGAGCCTTTAGATTTTGTTGATATTCACAGATCATTGTCATTTGATCATAGTGCAACACTCACATAATATGGAGATGATAGTGTTAAACGTGGAAGTCTACAGTGGTCATAGATTTATGTAACAAAGCAATCAGCAATCTTGGTTGACTTTTAAAACAGTTACATCAGAAGATTTCGGTTTGAAGATGATCAAAGGACAGGACCTGGTTAAGGAAGAGAAATGAATTCTTATTATTATGTGTATTTTCGAGAATGGAAGTTTTGTTAGGTGTTAAGCACCCTCAGGTTAACAGTGAGCATTTTTTAAAAGAGGGGGGGGCCTTCGGTAAAAGGATGCAGTGCAAAGTTTCACGTGTGCTCACTCAAGCAGGCCGAGCCTTTCTAAATCTGCGTTATCAGGAAATGTTTCCCCAACTCCTCGTGACATTTTTCAGCAGGTTTCAGGGAGTAGTTTGTGTCCTCTTATAGCCCCTTGCAAAGAAACAGCATCACTGTGCCACTGGGGTTACTTTTCAGCTTAAACATGGATGGATGGCGAGGGTGGTATTCCAGCTGTTCAGGCTCTCCTTTCCCTGCAGGTTAAAGGATAAAGAGATATTTCAATTATTTATGCTCCTGCTAACTTTTGCGTTGCGTGGTGTGGTGTTTAGAGGAAATAAGAGAGGAAAAATAAACGTGCACGGTCCTTTCACAAAAAGTCTTACGTAAGTACAGCAAATGAGTGACACCACTATTCACACAGGCTTTATGCCGCTTTGTGGGAGTGTTTGCAACTCAATATCCAACATATTATTCGTACACAGTGGCTGCTTAAAGATTGATGTCAGGTTAGTAATATTCATTATTCATAGGTTTTTAGAAAGACCTCCTGCGCGGGATCATGCACCTCTGGTTATGCCAGGATGAGGCTTTTGTCAATTTCTGGAAGACAACATTGTGATCTGTGTCAGTCTGTTTCAAAGATGCTGCATACCGATGCAGACGCGGGCGTTCTACGTGTTTAACATGCTGTTTTAAAAACAATAAATAAAGAATTCCTCGCTGTAGGTATACAGATGCAGTTTCTTCAGTAGCTGCCCATGCTTTAGATTTTCCTTTTGAGTTATGAAGAAATTATTAAATAAAGCAAATTTAGAAGGTTTTAGGTAGACCTACTGGAAGGAGACAAGCATTTCTGTTTCTTTCTGTATTGTTAAGCCACAAAGTTAAGTTGGTTGTTAAGCATTATCTATTTTTTCTTAATATTGTTTTAGCGAAGATGAATATGTTTGTGTATATATTTTAACTGAACTTATACAAAGTAAATTGTGGGTATTGTCTACCAGTTTGATATTAACTGCTCAGTTTGCTACACCTATTTCCTTGCAGATGGGATTGGGGCAGGCTGTGCAGAAAAACCTGATGTGGGGTTCCCTCTTTTTTTTTTTGCTTGGCAGGACTGGTCTGCCACTGATTATGATGGATCGCTTGTTGTAAAGAGGAAACCTACAAGAAGAATTGTGCAGGCTTGATTTAAAGCAGGATTTGTTCTGCCGGCAATTCTGCTGCCTTCCGTAGTTAGAGTGGCTCATCCCTCTTTACCCTCTTTTTAAAGTATCTTTCTTTTTTGTTTTATTGCACCTCCGTTTCGCATCGTGAATTAAGCGGCTGCAGAGTTTCTGCGGTCTCTATTTGGCCGTTGTCTCTCACTTAAATCAATGAGAGCGGCAGCTTGTTTGGGTGTTCAGGGTGCATTTACAAATTGATGAGGGGGATGATAAATGACTGGACGAGTACACAACTCTTCCGGATGTCACTGACTGGACAGTTGGCGCAGCACAGTTTTGTACTGGTTGATCCACTGCTTGTCGTATCGAACCCGAAGCAGGCGATGCACTGAGGAGTGAATTACATGCAGAAACTGGAGCTTTACAGCAGGAGCTTACTACATTAATGTGATGGACACTGTGTTAGCGCTTTCATTGGGACTTTATGACCGGCTCCTTGAAACAAAATGGGACACCTGAATTAGACAGATCCCACACTGATGAATATCACCTTAAAGCACCTTTCTTAAGGATTCTTTTGTCTTGCAGCCATCATCTTTTATTGTAAAATATTAGAGCTTCGCCGCTTTATTTGGATTAAATGAGGTGTTAGGGACATTATGTTTAATTTATCATCTGAGGGAGTGTTTAGAGGTCATGTTCTGTATGTATAGGACCAACCTTAGTCATTATAGAGATAAAAACAATTTCAAAGTGAAGGCACTCTGTGGAATTTAATTTTCCATTCAGTTCAGAGTCCAAAAGACATCCAATATTTCTTTGATTTAACACTTACCTTTTGTAGTTGTGGCCTGCTGCGTTAACCACAGGCACAGAGTTTCATTTTTATTTTCATTACCCATGGCTCTAGAAATGGATTGTTCTTTATTTTGCCTATCTTAAGCAACTGAAAAATATGAATCATAGCAGATGACTTCACCGGATCTTTTTTTTATTTAACATTCAAATATAGATAAAAAGTCAAATAAGCTCACACCATACAAGCACATGCAGAGACACACACACTGCTCGCACCTCTTTCTGGTCTAAGTGTCCACTTGAATAATCTTTATTGATTTAGAAAGTGTGCGGTGTCATCAGCTGATGCAAATTTTCATTTTTGTGTTAATATATTGAAATTATGTACTCTTAGGAGGGACGAAGACCTTTTAAAAAAAACCCTAAGTGCATCACCTTCGGTGTTTAAGCCTCCACTTTCCAGTCCAATGCCTGTTGGTGTAAAAATACCTTCAGTGGGTTTTATGAGCCACCCAGAAGACCACTGTTTAGGTGAAGTGAAGACAATTATCAGACACATGATCTGTGGATATTTATAAAGCCGAGGCCTCGGCTTAATTTATTCACACAGATCCATTACTGAGTGACCAGTCTTCCATCCAGACAGGCAGCCTGCCAAGCAGCCAGCCAGTCCATTTCCACCTTCAGTCACATCAATGGATGGACGGGCAGGGCAGAGACAGCAGGGATGGCGTCAGGGGATAGTTTTTAGAATGAGATAGGATTCCTGAAAGCATCTATTTTCATTTGTGGTTGTGTGGCCTTTACGGGGGCCCAGGACACTTGGTGCACAGAATTGATGAATCACCTCTGCCTCTGTTCATGGCAAGACAGAGGGAAGGGGAATTAACACAGCTGGGAAGGAGGAGAGGGGTCTGGCCTAGAGGGCCTGAAACACACACACTAAGCGAAAGCAGGAGATAACTTTTAAATCTTAAGTTTGAAGCTACATTCATGCGTCCCTATTTTTTGTATGCCGTGCACATCAAGCTCTGAATTCTTTTTTGTTTTTATTTTTCCTATTAATTTCCATTTGCAAACACTGGTGTTACTCAACCTTTAAAGCGGGAAACTTTACTAGGAAACCACATTCTTCATTTAAAACTGAATAAATGTTTGGGTTTGCACGTATCTGAGTTTGACCTGGTTAGTTTGGTCTGACAGGCATGCATTTTCCTTTATACTGAATATTCCCTAATAACGCAGGAGTGTCTGACTGTTGCTTTCTGCATTGCTCTGCAGGTTCTACTGGGACTTGATAATGCTCATCATGATGATGGGGAATCTAATCATCATTCCTGTGGGAATAACCTTCTTCTCAGAGCAGACTACCACCACCTGGCTGGTCTTCAATGTGGCTTCGGACACCATCTTCCTGGTGGACCTGGTCATGAACTTCAGGACGGGGATTGTCAATGAGGAGAGCTCTGAGATCATCCTCGATCCAAAAGTCATCAAGATGAATTACCTGAAGAGCTGGTTTGTTGTGGACTTCCTCTCTTCCATTCCGGTGGATTATATCTTTTTAATAGTAGAGAAAGGTTTTGACTCGGAGGTGTATAAGACGGCCCGTGCTCTGCGAATCGTCCGCTTCACCAAGATCCTCAGTCTTCTGCGTCTGTTAAGATTGTCCCGTCTCATCAGATACATTCATCAGTGGGAGGAGGTGTGTATACGTTTAGCTTTGCATTCCTCTGACTCATTTAGAAAGAAAAGACAGAAAAGAAATACATACTATACAAAGTATGGAGAGTCTGAGGGTAGGTTTTGCCTATTCTTTGGTGCGGTGGCTTTATGCTTTTCCCAGGGGTGGAGTAACAATTTGAAATCAGACGACCCTCTACCCTCCTTGTTTTTTTACATCTCGTGAAGAAAAATCTGCTTTCCCAGAAGTTGAACAAAGCATTCTTACATTTCCACATCAAAGAGCAACAGTCAAATATCATTTTAAATGTGCCTGATAATTACATGTAATTCGATTGAAGACTTTTTGCACAGATAATGAAAATAGACATCTTAAAGGAACTTTTTTTTTTTGCTGACTAGTAATTGTAGGTACCCAAATTTTGCATTAAAACTCTATATTCTGTTTGCTATCCTAACATTGCTATCCTAACATTCTAAAGAGTATGTGCAAATGAGAGGATAACACATTTTTCACTGGTGTGGTTCTTCCGCTGGATTTTGGGTAAATATCACGAGGTTTTATCCCTCCAGACAAAACCAAGACTGATACACTGCTACCCTCAACTGAGTCACTGTGCTCCCTGACTCAGACTAGTTAACTGAGCTCCAGGGTTATTCTTTTTCCTGTACAGATCCACTGATCAAAAGACTGACATTACAGTCAGATTTGAGAGGTAGCTCAGATGATCTGTAAACAGGTGAGCATCATGGCTTCATGTGTACTGAATCTATGGTGGAGTGGAGTCCGAGCTTTCATTCTCAGTGAGCACTCACAGTATTGTTCAAACGTATATCATGAGCAACTTTAATGTAACTAGTGCACCTAATTTCTTATTTATGTTTCTCACATCATACCAACTCCTTGAGAAATGCTCAGCACGGCAACATTTGAAGATCATCTGCGCATTTGACCAGTGAGGCAGTTAACTTTTGTGGTGTTTTCTACAGCTCAAATTTATTATGTCGGCCTGTATTTAAATCAGTTCTATGCTAACGTTCCTGCATAATGTGGCATTTGGAAAACAAAAGCATTATCTATGCCTCAGTAAACTCAAGCTTTTGCCAAACATGTTTGCTGATTAGGATTCACACATATGCCATGGCACATCGCGACCCATATTCTTGAGCAGAATATAGACAGTCGCTGCTTCATCTTCCTGTGCTGGCGTAGTATGGACCAGGTTGGAGGCTCTAATGTACAGTGCCTCAAGGTTAATGAAAATCTGCAGTGAGCATGCAGCCCAGCGGTGCAGTATATACTGTGGGGATGTGTCATAATGCTTGGATGCAACGGCAGACCTTACAGCGCTGAACTACTCTCACATCATTCCTCTTTTCCTCCACTTGTTTTTCTGCTTCTTTGCTGCCCAATTTCCCCCCCTCTCTTCCTACATATAGTGTTCTTCTTCCTGTCATGCTATGTTAACCTCTCTTGGCACTCTGTCTTTCTTTAGATGTTATTGTTCCTGACATCATTAGTCTTATGGATAAACATTCTGTGTGAAATAGGAATTGGCCATTGTTGATTTTGTTGCTACACACACACGGGATGATCAAACAGCAGCTGATCAGATGCATCTGCAAGGGATGTGAATGGAAAGAAAATGGACTAAGTGGAAAAAAAATTCCAAGCTGTCGTAACATGTTAGGTGTAGGATGTGGGATTAAAGATTTAATGGAGGGGCAAATGCAGTCCCCGCCATCATAATGGGTTCCAAGCAGCGAGCCGTCATTACATTAGCCCGCCGATGAGCTCAGTCAGTTACTCGGACAGTGGGTTTCTACAATAAGCCTCCCTTCAGCCTGTATGTTCGTCCATCATTCCGTCATCTGCTGTGTGCCCCCTCTTCACTGTGTCACATCTCTCTCCTCCATCTGTGATGCCACGGAGGCTGTTGTTTCATCATTGCAGGCTGGACAGTAAGAACAGGGTGAGGTCAGATCTGTTATTTTGCCGACACTCTTTCATCTTCCATAGAGCCTCACACAAGACCAGCCTACATGTTGGCCATAGTCTTTAGTATTTTCTTCTCAAATGCCTTATACTCCCTCATTTTTACCCAAAACTGTATAATTTTCTATCCTGGCAAGTTAGATACACAGGCTGTGTGCTAAAAACAAGTCGATCATCAGTTTTTGGATGTGTTGGAGCCAAAATAAGAATGCCTAACTGTCAGTGCTGCCGGGAAATGTATTCTGGGTCTTAAATAAAACAGCCAAGTCAAGGCAAGCCAAGTCCTAACAGCGTTTAGACTCAGATATCAAGTGACAAATATTGTTAAATCAGTTAACTTAAACGCCACTCACTGAAGATGGATGCGAGATTACTCAGAAAAATCATGCAAACAAGAAAGATCTCATGCAGTAAACACAACATTTCCTGCATTTCGAAATCTTTCACAGCTGGGTGTGTAGACGAGGTGGTGATAAACACTCTACCTCACTTGGCGTTCGTGCTACTGGATGCTGTTGTTTCTGCACAATTCTCATTGTATTTGTTCAACCATTCATCCGTGTGTTTGTCCCCACATAATTATTGCAATGTGCAGAGCTTTGGGAAATTATAGCATACAGTGTGAAGGTCACAAAAAGCGGTAAATATGGTGTGTGCTCAAACACCACAATTTAAACAAGCACCAACCAAATGGAAGCTGGTGTACTGTTTACACATCTGAAAGTAACTCTTTCTGATATTCATGTGTGCATATGTAAACAGGCCACATGTAACTCTCACTGAGGTCAACATGTTTTCGCTTTATGTGCTCCTTGATACAGTGAATATTAGATCATTCTAAAAGGAAATCAGATGATAGGTCTTTTTGAGTCACTCATCGAATGGTACTGAAGTTTTGTACAAATTAATTTTTTTAAAATCTGTTTGAAATTTTAAGAACAACACTCACTAGTCCACCAGGAAAACTCTTTTCATGCAAGTCAGTAGCTTTTATGTTTGAGCATGGAATCCAGGTCAATGCTTAAGTTAACCAAGTCATCACTTTTGCATCTGTATGAGCCACCAGGTATAACTTTGAGCAACGATGAACGTACATTCAGCTTGCAGGCTTGATGCTTTTCTTGAGTTGTTGAGGGCATTATGGAATATATTCCTCTCATAGAAAAGGATGGTAGTCAGTACAGTGAATATTAAAATAGGGAGTTACTTCAGACTTGTTCTTAATGAAGTTGAAAATATTTTCCATGCAGAAAAAAGACAAGAAACAGCAAGAGTTTGGCTTTAATACATTTATCTGTTTCTATTTTTTTTAGTTACCTTAATTATTTCCTATCAGGTAATACTGCTCCAATTAATATATTGATAATTAGAAAAAAAAAAATTCATACAAGGTTCATTTGAGCCTTGTGGTTGATTCCATTTTCTTACTGATGGGGGCCCAACAGGGAACCTTAATGTAATGACTAATTATTCAACAAATAACTAAAATTATGAGAGTAATTATTCAGGGCCCTTTATCTTTTATGTCTGTTTTTTGGAGCTTTCAAGGTCATTGTTGCCCCCTGCTCGTTCTCATTTCTAATCCTGGTGGCTGTTTATTTCTCTTGTTATTTCATGCCCACATAAAATCAGAGCCAATTATCCCAATGACCTCAGAGTCATATAACTCTAGCTTTTTTTCCACTCCAAGTTACGTCATCATATTTGTACATGTGCTGAAGTCTAAGAAGTCCTAATGATTTGTCCTATCACAAATATATTTGTTATAGAAGATTCACGGGACAAGATTAATACACAAGCCCATTCAGTGCTGATTTTGGTTCATTGTATTAAAGAAAAAAATGTATCAGCAGCCTAAAGGGATAAAACAGCATTAAATTGCTGTTGAAAATCCCCAGAGCTCCCAGTGCCACATCTGGCTCATCATGGCCAGCCGGCCTGCCGCCAGACACCGGCTCAGGCTGAAGGGCTCAGGTTGGGCTTGTGGCAGGATACCAGCCCTCAAGGCTTGCTTTACCCACTCTGAGGTACCAAACTGAATCTGAAAGCCACTGACCCATGCCTTCAAACTTTAGTTTTTGTGAATTCAAAGAACTGCATTATGCTTAGTGATTTCTAAAATAAAATGCAAACTGGATTTAAAATGACTGCACACAATCCAGATCCAGTACTGCCCATTCAGAACTGATCATCCCCATTAAGAGAAGAACACCTACACTTCAGATTAAGGTTTGTTTTTATTGCTGTGTTGGAATAAGCATTGTGTGGACTCAGAAGGCCTAATATTGCTGCTGCCTTGACGTTTTATAAAGGAAACAAGCAACTTAGAAAGAGACTCAGCTACATCTAAAGACTCTGGGGATGCAGATGATTTGATTGAAAAATGTGATTGGGAAAAACTCTAATTTTGACTGGCAGATTCTTTGTATCTTGAATGCCTTAAAGCCTTTTCTCTGCAAATGAATCATTAGTGATCACAGATGGAGCATATGTTGGGATGTAATTATTGTTTCTGACTGTGATGCTGCATTAAATATTTCAGTGAATACATTAGTATCATCTCACAGACTCATTTAGTACAGTTGCATAACAACAGAGCTAACTTTAGTACATCGTTTTACTTGAAAGAACAAAAAAGGGCAATTGTTTGACCACATATATCCAGAAATATCAGATTTAGACAATTTTTAATTATTAATTGCCTGATGAAAACAGCCTCCATATTATAATATTCACAACCTATATTATTAGTAGCTGGCTGGTATCTGAATAAAAACGCAATTCGATTTAATTGTTAATCAATAACCAGACTCAAATGATCCTCAATGTGACTTATTTGATAAAAGTTCAACAGAAACTGAAAGCTGTTTTTTACTGTTTACATTTCATCTATCATTGTGTGTGTTCATGTGTTACGGAAATGCAGACTCTGCCTCCTCATGCAGGTTTAAACCAAACACATCTACTCTACTTGCATTCTAAATAAATGTAAGTGCCAAAATTCTGCCTAAACTTGCTTAGACAAACTGCTTCCCAATACGTTTCTCATACACAAAATGTCCATAGACTTTTATTGACGCTGGATCTATATATGCAACAGCCCTGCAGCCCTGAGTTGTTATTTCTTGATCAGCCTGTCATCATGTCCTCAACACAGTTGAATTTGCAGCCTTAAGAAACCCTGCAGCATAATCTCCCTGAGACGTCCGCCTTCGCATGTGCATTGTCCTCTGGATGAGGGAGGAGACGTCACCAAATCAATGATGTTGATTTATTTCATGAAACCTGACAAGAGCTGTGTTCAGTTGTAAGAGGTAAAGAAACTGAACACTTGTAGGTCAGTCGGCGGTTGCTTGTAGGAAGTGACACACACCAAGCCAACAAGGTGCAATTCCATTTTGTCAGCAGCAGTCATAGATTTGTGAACACCGGTGTGACACAGAGAGCCACTTCTAAAGATCAGGTTGTTGTTTTACTGCCGTGCCCTGTGATTGATTTAGGTACAGATTAATTGCAAGCTGCTGCAAGCTCTACGTTGTTCGCTACAGCTGACTGCCAAACATTAAGCAAGTGATCTCTTAATTAGAGGCTTTCAGCACTTATCTGTTGTCCAAAGCAAAGGTGCTCCATTCACAAGAGGTAAATTGATCTGGAAAGGGGAAAAATGTGAGACAACTGACCTGGTTGTCCAGTTCTGTTGAAGAAGAGCAGACTTTAACTACATTACACAGGATGAATTTAGGCCCAAATGTCCTGTTATTGTAATATCGACAGTAGAACTTTTCATTTTTTCAACACAATTCAGCCGACAGATTCATAGGTGTGTTAAAGCCTTTTTCTGCTTTAAGCACTTCACTGATTTGCGAGAACAATATTGAGAAGAAATTCAGCTCAGCTTTCCAGGCTCTAAAATGTGTGTTTTTTTTCCAATCTGTAGCTTGGTTCCAATAAAGTAAAGACTACCTGTTTGATATATAAAGGAAGCTTAACTACTATCTATCAATATACATATATATCAAGAATATCAGAGTTGAACAGATAATCAAATAAACAATTAGAAATAAGCAATCTGAAATATAAAGATTGTACAGATTGATTTCTTCTTTCCATCAATCAACTAATCAGAGGATTATTATTGTACTACTTGATAATAAATGACTCTTGTATTATGGATAGACTGAAGTGAGGCGCACCCATTGTGAGGTGATAAAGGGCATCACTGTAAAGCTGGTTGCTTCCAAGCCACAGGTAGTTTGGTGCCAAACCAGATTAGTGAGACTTAAAGTGTCCCGTGGTCTTTATTCACCTGTCTCAGAAAAGGCTATGCCAAGAGCTGGGAGCCGTGAGGCCACCGCCCCTGAGTCATGCAGGGACACAGGTGCATAATCACACACAAACACAGAAGTTGTGCTGACTCATGACACAATGAATCACGTGTTAAGTTGAAAGAGAGAGGAGAAGCAGACCAAAGAAAGCAGACAAAACAAAGGGATGAAGGCAGTGTGTGTTGAACTCTTTCGTTTCATCTGTGTATTGCCTGCATTATGCTCCTCCACAGTATTTTGGAGAGTCCATTTAGCTCTGTGCAGCTTGTAAGATGAGACTAGATGAAGAAAGTTTTTTGCGCCTTGTGTATTTCTTATTTATTTTTTTAATAATCAGGCCTTAATTGTATCAAAGGTTGTGTTGCTACCAACAAAAACCCAAAACACCTATATAAAGATCCATTTGCTCTTTTATTACCTTAGAAAGCAGCAAATGGCATTTATTGGAGGATAATTAAAAGGGTCCTTGCTTCATTACCACATTCTCTCAAATGGCATTTAGTTATAGGAAAGGCAAACAGGAGTGAGGAGCAGAAACGCACACGGCTGCAGGAATTCTTCAGAGAAAGAGCTGCGTTGGAGGAGAGCCGCCGGCAAATGTGTTCAACTATTTCCTGTGCTGTGATTTAATGTGGTGTGATGTCATGTGTGAGGCTGAGAATTGTTGCCATGTCAACGTGTTTGTGTGTGCATTTGGGTATTTCACAACCCATGGCCTATGGAAGTGTGATAGTACACCTAAATGTATTAATTACAGCTCAGTGGGAAATATCCTGACCCAACAGTACCGTGTATGGAGTACAGAGCGCTCAGTTAAAGAGTCAAAGACTGCTAATTTAAAGAGGAAAACATTTTTTTAATGATGTGCACAAGCGTGATTGGTAACAGGAGTTTCTTATATATGGAGTGAAGTTGATTCACTGCTTCAACACGAATGAATAAAGAGAAATGGAGTTTGACCCTTCCAAAAGAGAACCAGATACGGCAGCTGTGATAAGAAGGGACATTTCTGTGTGCACATTGACATGGGAGCAACATGCAACACAGACAGAAAGTGCAACAGCACGTTATGCAGACTCACATATCTCTTCCAGTCCAGTGGGGATTCTTGATATTGTTCAGCTCTGTCTCCTGTTCAAAACTTCAAAGAGAGGCATCTGGTGAATATCATTGCGCTCTTGTAGATTGAACGTGAATTCAGTCTTTTTCTAACATTTCGTAAAACTTTCAAATTAATGAATTCCTGCTGAATATATATTTCATGCCTGTAGTACATTTGTGTGCTCTGCAAATGGGATGGGATTTGCAACCCAGTGAGCTAGAAACATTTGATTTAAACCATTTAGCATATGTGAAAGGGTGTATTTTAAGACAAGGCAGGATGTTTTAATAATCCAGAGAAACTCCTTCATGCTTAAACCCAACAAATCAGGGAAATGAGTCAAATTGAAAAGAAAGAAAGTGTTAAAAGGAGAAATAAAATCAGGGCTCATACATTACAGACGTGTGGCACCTTTAACATGTGCTAAGAGTGAACTAATACAAAAAATATTTCAATGTCTTCGTACAGATAACAAAAAGAGAAAGTATTAAGAACATTTAGCAGTAGTTTATCATACTGTTGTGAGACTGACCCCGTGTTTGCATGTATGCTGACTTGAATTAAATTAAATCTGAACTAAAGAAAAGCTGCTGCATTAGATAAATAAATTAGCAAAAGGAACACTGATCAAACTAACAGTGAAAAGTTTTTTGTATGCAGCGTGATAACTTAATGCTTCAATAAACAAACACTATTTTTTCAGATGTAGATGCACTACATTTTTATCTGTTGCTAAGCCTTTGGCGACAGAACTGCAAATTTATCGTCCCATTTTCTTACTTTTGCATCTCTCATCTGTCTTTGGGCTCCTCGGCAGAATGTGTTTACGCTTTGATGAATTTGGTTCAGAAGGTCTTTAAGAAACCTTCCATTCTTTTTAGGAAAAACACTTATAGATTTTCAATGTAATTTCAAATTCTCTGGTATATTTATCATTCTGATTGAGAAAAGAAAAAAACAAAACAGTTTCCCTGTGCACACAGTGTGAGAATGGATGTTCCAACAAAGGCCTTGGTGGTCCTGGCATAAAGAGATTTAGAAACTCCTCCCTGTATGTAACCCTACCGTGCATGGCCAAGTGCTTTGTTGGAGGCAATTCAGACATTTCTTGTCTTGTGTGTGGGAGTTGCAGCCCGCAGGCAGATAAAGAGCTTGGTCACATGTCTTTATGTGTGACAATCTGACTGTCACACGTTTGACATTTTGTGAGGCGGAGGCCTTCCCCTGTTTAAATGAGGGACGCTGTTTCTGTTACTACAGCTGAAAACCTCGTTTGCGGGAGATTTATGAAACCATGAGCACAAAAAACTTTCTATCCCCCCAGAAATAACTCCTTTCATAATCAAGCAACTCACTTAAGTACTGTAGCTCTGTCTTTTGGTGCAGCAGTTGGAATTCAATGGAAACACAAATTCTTCTCACGCAGAAATTTCCCAACAAACAAGACAATCAGATCACGCAAATGACCTGACAAACTCCTTCAGTCTAGTTTGTATAGCTAGCAAAATGAGAGACATTGCTTTTTCCCTCTCGCGCTGTTTTCTTGTCTTCTCCTTTGGAGACAAAGCCTCCTGACGATGAGCATAATGTGGCATGAATTGTGTTCCTGCTCATCTCACTGAGGGAAGCTCACTGTTGGCCCAAGGGGAGGAAAATCCCAGACCTAACCGCCCAAAAGAACAAGTTATTTTCCATATTACAAGCTGATTCGACTAATTTTCCCTTGCCAAGTCACTAGGTGCTCCTTCTGTTGCTAGTTGCTCTCGTTAACTGCAGCAGAGAGCGCTAATTGCTTGACCGTATGGTTGAGAGTACAGAGTTGAGTGTTATAGGCATAAGGTAGGCAATATTTTAATCTTAATATTATGTGGTAAGGTAAGTAAAGTAAAAATATTACTATCTGTTTCACTTTTCTAAATGACAGCTTTAAATCACTCCAATTCTGCCTGCACAGCATTTTCAAAACACTGTTTGAATGAAAATATAAATCAAGGATACATATAATACTTTGAGATGATGATGACATATTTATTGCAGTGTATATATTTTCTTCTAGCTCTTTCCAACTCCCTTCAACAAAAATAAACCTGAACAGAGGTTAAATAAGAACAAATGGAAAAAGAAACGCATGTGAAACAGCTTATTGCATTCTGTCATTGATGGGGCTTACTGAAAGCAACTGATTGTAAATAGAAATTCCCAGATGGTGCAATGCTGATCCTGTTTGGATAAACTCTGCTGTGACCTGAGTTGAAATGCAAAGACACATTATTATATAAATTGGGCTCAAATGGCTGTTAAGTCTGCCTGCTAACAGCTGCTGGTTGGCTGTGCAGGTCACTTTGTGTCATACTGTAGCTGTAAGCTGATGTGCACCTCTCCACTGGGGGTACCTCCATTTTTTTTTTACTCCCTGTGTCTCGCTCTTTCACTGTCACTGCCTGTCCAGCTCTAAGTTCAGCTCTCTATTTGATGTTAGATATAAAGAGACATTTCTGCACAGCCAAGACGGTGAGACAGACAGAAAGGGAGAAAGGAAGTGACACAGAGAACAGGGAAATAAGAAAAACACAGTGGATGTTTTGTGCAAGAAGCTAAGTCATAGTTACTAGAATAAACTTAAATTGAATATACAAATCATATATTATATATGTTTAAATTGTGTTTATGATAAATGTTCATTCATGTTCTGAACAAATATGCTACATAAGTAGATATAAGAAAATATATGCAGGAAAGACCAGAAAATGACTATTTTGTTTCATTGAGTCTTGGTGCAGAAGCTTCAGCATGAAAACTAAATGAGCCTCTGCATTTTACTTAATTGTGTTTTTGAATACTTGCCATAATTAGCAACGGCATTTTAGTTCCTTGATGTTCATTACCCCTTTACAGATTTTCCAAAAAACATAAAAGAGTTAGTGAAAGGAGCTTTGATCTCCGGTCCATCCCCATGGGATATCCCCCTGTGAAGACAAGTTTCCCTCTGCATGTTGTGCACAGTACAGTAAGCAGACAGAAGGCTGATAAGATTTATAGTCTTGGGAGGGGTGGGATGTGGGGGGGTGGAGGTGATAAGTGGGGAGATTGGGCTTATCTTCAGTTATTTTTGTTTGGGCTGTTGTTGCTGGTTGCTTTGGGCATATAGCAGGAATGTTGGGGTGAGTGCGGCGGTCACACTGAGGGAGAAGATACCCACTACTTGGATGGGATAAACTCTTATAATCACGTTGACATGTGGTATCGCTGTACATGGCCGTGGCTTTGTTTGATTTGGGTGATGAGCACACAAAAAAGTGAAAAAAATCTAATTCCCTTTTCTCTGAGTCACGCCAGTGAAGCTGTGTATCGTGTATCTTTATAAATGAGGTAATAACTCTCACATGGTGAAGCGTTTTCACTCAGGTAGAATTATTTCAGATACGTTTGCTTGAAAAATAACTGCAATGGTTAGTTTATTATTAAAACTTTGCATGGTATTATTTTGTCCATTAGCTAATTGAATAATGGACCAGGCACTGCAGGCATGATTGACTGATTCTGCGTGAGGCGCATACAGTAATGATCCCTTCAATTCTTCGAGCGGAGCACCACCACTCATCACAGGCATCGTGTAATGATGCCTTTTGCAAATCAAGTAATTAGTAACTACTGAAGCATTTAGGGGTTCTTCTTATTTCACTTCCCAAGAGTTAATGTTGTGTTGGATAAATTTAGTGGGAACCCTTTGTCCATCTGTCAATGGCAGCTGTTCTCATCTACTGAATCCCAGCTGCCTCTGTGAATCCCAGCATAACACCGTACAGCGTATCTTAAAAATACACCGTTAAAGCAGTAACACAGGAGAGATGTTTTATTATGGATGTGAGGCTACAGTTCAGATTGGATTATGCTGAGTATCAGCAGTAGTAGCATGATACAACAGCACGGACAGGAAAAGACATGCAGGTCTGAACAATGTGCTGTTGCACGTTCTCTTTGTGTTGCTTTGTTGCTCTTTGCACAGCAGTGCACATCAAACTAAAAAGACACAAGATCTTTGACGAGTAGTTTTATTGATTTACTTTATGGATCAATTGCAGCTCGCAGAAAAAAGGTGCATCCTCACTTCACATTGCGTGGAAGGAATGGTTCGTCTTGCTGATGTTTACATGAGCACTGCAGGTCACCCTGTGCAATCCAGTCAAATCCCTCCCGCTCTCACATGGACACTAATCTTCCATGCCTTCTTAGCACAACTACATCTTAGCTTCACAAGTCTGCCCTCTCTTCCACTCTTCCACTCCTGACACTCCTTGTCTTCATTTTATCTGTCTTTCCCTCCTCTTGCCCCTTTGTTTTCATGTATTATTAACATTTTCCTCTTTTTTCCCTAATATCCTTCAGTCAGTCCTCCGTCAGTTTTTCTAATAATTGCTGGAAAATATTATTTTCAGTATGTAGCTAATTAATTGTGAATGTGAAAGATGCAAAATAAGTTAATTGTAATACGTTTATGGTGTGGTCTCCATGTGAAAAAGCACTCATATGCTGTGGTGAATGTTGCATTTCTCGTCCTCTGTAGTTCTCTGCAATCTCTGCTGCTCATTGTCTCTGCCCTTCTTTTCCCTTATCACAGACAGACTGACTGAGGACAGTAATTTAATACCTCAGATCTGTCAACGGACTTGCATAACTAGGCAAATGGAGAAAAAATGGGTCAAATGGGAACCTGTTATTTTTGTGAGTACCGGCGTATTTCGGATAATATGCCGGCGCATGTTGTTTCAGCCTTTTCCGGCATAAATGCTGAGTGCACTGAGTTTGCAGATGCAGCTGCCTGAACTGGAAGCACACGATTTATTCTGGTCGAGCTGATGTTTTTTTTATTTTGTTTTGCTACCATCGCTCGGGTTACAGGTATAAATCAATATAACACTCATCTGTGAATACAGTGACTTTTTCCCTTGGCACACTGAGCCCTCTTTACACAATGAAGACTCTTATAAACCATGAACAAAATACCACAGAATATGGACAGATTAACAGTATGCATTAAAGCCTTACAATATCCCATATAGTTATTGCGCACAAAAGCACACAAACAAGGTCACAATACATCAAAGTACTTCTATAGGAAGCAGAGTATTCTTAAGCATCATGCTTTCAGTCCTAATCCCCAAAACTTCACCCATCAAGTCCATCAAGACCGTGGACGTCATCATAAATGTGATCCCCGTGGCTGTGTGAGCCTGGTTCCCAGAGGATGCCTCCCCTGCCAATACGGCTTTGAATGGGAGAGCGCAGATTAGGGCTGAATAGAAGTGTTGAGGTTATCACGGTTACGCGACCAAAATAGATGAAGAGCGGGTGAAACGGCGGGCACAGCAGCCAGGTTTGCTGTACAGTGGGATGTGCTCAAGTTGAAGAAGAAAAGGAATAATGCTGACAAAGAAGTGATGGAGAACAGAAGAAAGGAGTGACTATTTTCCCACAGGAAAGAGCTACATAAGAAGAAAGAGCATGTTGCCTCAGTGTTGACACACTAAAGAAAAAGGCTTTTCTGCTTAAACGTGTGCATTAATTGGCTGCTGCCATGGAAGAGGACTGTAACACATCCTGTTGTCAAATCTTTCTACAGTGATTTTTTTTTAACGCATTAATCATTATCTTGAGGTGCCACCCCTTTGTACTTGTGCGTGATTGGCCCATTCATTCCTCTCAGAGTCCAGTAGGTGATCTATTTTAGGTGTGCAGAATGCTGACTTAATTTTTTACCCAAATACTGAAGGAAAAAAGGCCAAATTTTGCCATGTCGAGGTAGTCATCCATAATCAAGTCTTAATCAATCTGATTTGTGTTTCCATTTTTTGTTTTTTTGTCATTGATTCTGTTCATTATTTATAATGGATAGAATTTCTAAGTGTAAGGAGCAAAGGGCACCCATTTTGGTATGGGGCAGAGTTGCGGCTCCTACATATCTGTTGAGCTGGTTCATCTGGTCGGGATGCCTTCGATACGCCTCCCACCAGAGGTGTTTCAGACATGTCCTAGTGAGAGGAGGCCTCCGGGGTAGAGTCAGGACGCGCTGGGGGAGATTATATCTCTTTCTGGAAGAATTTGCCAGAAGACAGGGAGAGGTAGAGAATCTCCTTTGACCTTTGACCCTTCCAGCCGATTCAGGATGAGCAGTGGTAAATGGACGGATGAATGGACGGATGGAAACACTCCTGTTTTTAGCAGGAGTTCTATTACGAAAGATCTGCGTGCTTACTGAATTCAACAGCTTACCAGACTGATCCAAATTGTTTCAAAATTAAGTAATCAAACGGGCACTCTGACAGAAGCCAAATCCAGAAGAACAACACGGTTTTAAAAAACATGATTATATCAGTCAATTAATTAGATAAAAGAGCTATAAACAGAATTAGTTTTTCGCGTGTATGGGGGACCAGTCTCTATTTCGTCATCCCCAAAGAGTCCTGGCTTTTTTATGATAGGTTTCTCCATTTTGTCTTTGTTTTTCAAACAAAATACTGTTTTCTAAATGTTGATGAAAAGAAGAAGACAAACATAGACAAGCTCTCGTTACATTTTTTTGTCTTGTGAACTGATATGAATGACAGACTGTCCAGACTGACAGGATGCAGTCTGTGAGTCAGCCCTATGTTGAGCTGCACATGTCTCTTATTTTGACAGTTCTAGTCTTCCAGTCTAGCTCATTAGTGCTGAACATGACATTTGAGGGTTGCGGCTGCTTCCTGAGTGAAATTGGCTGATTAAGCTGAGCTCAAGAAACTTAAGAGATCATCTTTTTCTCATCCCCACTTTATTTTCTTTCTGGTGAAAAGATTCTATGACTAATCATGGACTTTCTTTTAAAAAGAAACCACGTGCATACATAAGACAACATCCTCGATAGGGCTTCTTGTCTCCTCCTTCTGAGTAGTCTACTCTGTTCTAAACTCTGTTATAAACAGATCTGCACACTGATGAGCTTTCCAGAGCATACAGTATATCGCCCGAAGCTCTGAAATAATGCCAACTCCATTTATGTCTATTTATTGCTGAACTATACTTACATCAACATGATTACGCATTGCACAGAACAGTCACGTGAATTATAATTGGTTCCAGAAATCTGCTTTTCCTTGAAGCAGAGAATGTCACTGAAAATGCATCTGTGTCTAAATTTATAGCTTTGTGTGCCATTGCCTTTTCAGAAAATGATCAAACTGAAAAACTATTTTGGTGTGTGGAGAAGAATCACAGCAGAGGAAAGACGGAAAAAAGACAAGACCTGCTCAATTCAAATGTATTTTCATTTTTATCACGAATGATTTCGAAAAAAAAAAGCAAATTCAAGTTGAACTGTAATTTTGTGATTAAGCAAAACTAAGAGAGATCTAACGGGAGATTTAGAAGAGGATGTTAAGCAGCAGAATTCCAGATTTTCCTGGAAGCAGTGTTGTTATCCCTCAATGTAATAGTCGGTGGTGGATTTAATCCCTTAAAATTAGTCCCATGCTAATCCTCACTAACCTCAGACAGAGGTCACTCATCTCCAATTTAAAGAGGCGTAAAGACCACTTTGTAATTGCGTTTTAAAGGCCCGCAATTATTCTGTATGTTCTTTTTTCTGCATGTCAAATTTAAAAGGCCACAGACAATAAATGAGCAGACATAATTTGTGTAAATACTTTGAATCATTAAGCAAAACACAGTGACATGCATGGACTCTTTTTGTATTAAGTTACGGTCGGCAACGGATGGCATTAAAAATTTTGTTTTAAATTTAATTTCCTCCTTTTTTTCCTACGTGTTGTTCGGTACATGTGGACAGATATGAACAAACGTCTTGCTGGCAGTACACAACCAGCATGTAACTTTGTGTCACTATCATATCGCATCTTGGCTGTTTTTCTGTACGGCATTAGAGGATTATGCTGACCCAGTCCCGGGTCAGATTTAAGCTTGATGCACTTAATTTTAAGCCAATACTTTGCCAGTGCCAGTCAGGGGCATCAGTTGAGATTGTGGCTCTCTGCCAGTGTTACCTTTTCCTGTCAGCCACTGTAAACTTAAGAGTAGCTGACCGTTTTGTTTTTTCTCTCAAGTTTATTTGTCAGATTCTGACCTCCGTTCCTTTACTGAATGTCCTTCCCATCTCTTTGCCCACATTTTCCCAATTCTCTCACTGAAAAACAGATGCGCAAACAGTTCATAAAATTGTTTTAAAAAGTAATAAAGAGGAATCTATAAACGGCCTTGAGTTAGATTGCCCTATCCCATGGTACTTGTTTGTTAGCTTGTTATAAAAAAAGGCCACCATATGAAGCCTCAGCTGGTGACTTCTGGCACTGGGATCTTTGGGTCTAGTGGGATAGGGCCTTTGAGGACCATGCTGGCTTTTTTACAGGCTCTATTTCAAATCTGGAAATGGGGGGATTTGGAAGCCCTATCAAGGACTCTTTTCACTCTACATCAGCTGATACTGAGTCATTTTGGAACATGCTGGGATGCTGTGGTGACATCTGCAATGTTATGATGTGATTAATCAGTACCACTGGCATCATTTTCTTCCAGGGTTTTGGATCTGTTCTAAACTTGCAGGTGCACTTGACAGCGGACAGATATTTTATTACTATTACTTTGCTATTTACTATTATGTTGTTTAGGCCACTTTCTCCACAAATTATATATTTCAAATACAAAACTAACAGGCTGTTCTTCCTGTTATTTACCTATTGAGCAAAACACATCACAAGCCCATTGGTGGATATCCTCCACATTTGTGAGGATATCCTTCCAAAAATTTGACCAGGTATCACCATGAAATCTCCTTTTTTGGATTTTTTTCTAGATTTTTTTTCATGATAACAATATGATTTAAGTTATTGGTATGAACACAGTTACTTAAATTACATAAGTAATTAAAAAAAGGAAATTTTAAGTACTCTAATAACTGTAGTTCTTAAATTCTTGAAGACTGTACTGATTATTTTCATTTGCACCAGCATCTAGAATATGAAAATGGCTCTTTTCTCATATTCATGCATTATTAATAGCTTCTGCATAGGTTTGTTATTAATCACAGCAAAGGTTATCCTCTTTTATGAAGAGGGATAGAATTGCTAGCTTCTGGCAACCTGCTGCCATTAGCAATTAGCAAGATTTCTTGAAGTGATGTCCCAGAAATACAAACCCGAATAAACTCCACACTCTGCTAATAAGTTTTTACATCTTTCCCCTCTGGACTATTTTACTTAACTTGACCCAAAGGTCAAATAAGCTTACCAGCAAAGTAAAACAGTCCCTGGGAATGTGAAAAACCTCAGAGTAACCTTCATGCACATTATGCTGTGAGCTACTTTCCCCAATGACCCCCATCCCCAGTTTCTAGTCTCTTTTGTTATGTTTTTTTTTCATTATTGTTTTTATGATTATGCCGATGGAGAGAAGGGCAGACAAGCTATCGACCCTTTTCTATTCCGGCCTACTATGAATTATTTGCAACTTAAAGAGGAACCATGGTGCCAGTTCCTGTTTTTTCCACTATTGCTGCAATCCCCAGGGAACAAATACCCTCAGATTTTGTTACCTTTATGTACTTTCTGTCTGTGTTTTGTCTGCACCAGCCTCTCTCCATTTGTTATTCTCTGCCCTGTCATCAGACTGTAATTAATGTAAACATACAAAAAGGAAGAGGACAGAGGAAGACAGCGGAGAAGATAGGGTGCGCACTGAGACAGCCACCCTGTAAGCTAGAGGCTAATTTTAGCCTTTCAGGGCAGTGCTCTGCAAGTCCCTGTGGATGAGTTGAACCATAGAGGGATCTGAGCATCAGCTCCAGCTCTTGTTCTCTCTTCTGCTCAGCGTGGACGCCGTCCTTTGTGCAAGAAGGTTACAGGACATTCACAATAGACAGAGATGGAGATATGTGGATTCAAAGGACATTTAAAGTAGCTGGGCTTTCGTCAGGCTGATTTTCACCCATTTTCTCATGGGGAAAATGTGTTTGGAACGCACACAGTATCATTACCATTTCTAGTCCATGCTTTGGATGTTATCGATTTCAACCTCCCTGCATTGGAGAAAGAAAGAGAGATCTAGTACATGAAGGATCCATTTTTTTTAAAATCTCAGTTTCACAACAAGGAGCACCTAAATATAACTCAGCTGGGAAAAAAAAGGTCACAACACGGTGAAGTGAAAAAGAAAGAATAGACCGCTGAAAAATAATGAAACAACATTTGCTCATTCTTCTTTCAGAGTGCTCGGTCACCGCTTGTTCGCTTCCCATGTAAAGACTCCCTTGATCATATTACTATAGATCACTTCTCAAAGTACTCTTGGTCTAGTTTTAGACTGTGACTTTTATAGAATCCTGCCTCTGAAGCACTTAATCATTTGCTAGATTCTTTCAACCTTTAATAATGATATAAACCAATTGAATTGCAATTACATTTATTCTAAGTAGAATGGACAATTTAAGTGGAATTAAAAACTATTAACTTAAAATAGAATATAATTACATGGAAATCATATTCTTTCAATTTAACAAACGGGGAAAATGGGTCTGGTTTATTATGCAAAACGGACCAATCAGTAGTGATCTTTCTCCGTATTTAAGTTTTTTTCTTCTTTTTTAGAAAAGACTAATTGAAGTTCAGTGTGAGAAAGATTGTGGTATAACTAACCTGGATATAAGTAATGAGTTTCTCATGCTAATGATGGTTTCTAATGCAAATGAGAGACTCTGAACGAAAGCCTGAGCCATCCAGGCATGAGTCAATTTGACTTTGGCCAGATTCTATGTAAATGAAACGGCTTCTAGCTGAAGATGTGCTTACTCAGCCGCTGACGACTTTCTATTCTGAAACTTTCCTGCTCTGATTAAATGGCCACACCAGCAGCATCACTGGTCCCGGCTCATGGCATTTAGACACACTGGTTGGCTAATTAATCCAGAGGTGTGTGCCCTCTTCATAATTCAGCCCAGTTGCTCTTCATTACCTGCTCTGATGTGAAAATGTGTTTCTTCCACTGGTGTGTTTGTTTTGGATAGCAGCCATATTGAATTATGAACTGCTCAACAACTGGGCATGCAGAAACACACAGGCATATTCAAATGAACCAAGCCCTATTCTTTGTTAACTAAACAGCGACCTGTGCCCAAATTACAAATCTTTTTTACATCCATATGGAGAGTTTAAGAGATAATGCTCCTAACACATTTAATCCTGGACAACTAGTACTAATGTATGAATGTCAGAATTTGGAATAAAGTTTAACAGAGGTGTTTGTCTCTCCCTCCATCTCTCTTTGACAGATTTTCCATATGACGTATGACCTGGCGAGTGCAGTGGTAAGAATATTTAATTTGATAGGGATGATGCTGCTTCTTTGTCACTGGGATGGCTGTCTCCAGTATCTGGTGCCTCTCCTCCAAGACTTCCCACCTGACTGCTGGGTGTCCCTAAACGGTATGGTTGTAAGTATTGCAAACCTTTCTCCTTTGTTTGTTATTTTTAGAATCTGGTACATGTACTATCACTGCTTTCCTAGACAGTAACAGAAAAAGATAATTTGTTGTTTTCATATTAGCATCTGCCAGGTTTGGTCTGCTAAAAATTGTGATGCAGATTTCATTGTTTTTTTTCTTTTTTAATTAAGTTTTTATTTTTGCTCAGCCTTCAATATTTCTTGTGTACTTTTTATATGACTTGAAAAATAACTGACAAAAGCATGGAGAGGGTTAGTCCTAATCTATTAACCGGACAATAACTAAAAAAATAGAGACACCTAAGAGAAAAAGATATCAAAAACCATGTTGATTTAGTCAAGTAGAATGTGTCTCAAATAGAGACACATTCTGGAAAATCTGGCCAGACACATGCAGCTGGAATTACTTCTCCTTCGCTGCTTAAGCCATGGTGATAGCATTTATGTATTTACAAAAATCCTAAACTGCTGCGAACAGAGTGCTAGACTTTTAAAAGATTTTTTTTCCCTGTTGCTCCCTGTGGCCACATACGCTTGTTTTCAAAAGTGTTTGATGATTGCGTGATGCAAATTATGAGGCGACATGTCCCAGAAAAACAGTCATCATCCTCCCCGGTCAGTGATTCAAGTGAAAAACACACAAAAGAACACAAAAGAACAAAATAAGCAAATCCATCAGCATGATCACTAACCTTTACACCTTTGGAATAAAACCCGACATTCACAGCTAACACATTTTTAATAACATGAAAGTCGCACACACCGACACACACTCCTGAATCTTTAAAGAGCTCATCTCCAGCACCTTGACTTTTTTCCCCCATCACTTTTTGATGGAGCCAAATAGCTCTGGATGTTTCTTCAACTAAACAGTCTGTGCTTATCTACATCTGAGACACAGCAACAGACACAGGTGAGCAGAGGGATGTGCTAAGGGAGTCGGGATGAGCGGGGAAACAAGCGTGTAGAAAAGTGTTTTTTCAGGGGTGTCATCTCTGGAAATAGGACCGCAACATAAAGCATCATCTGGTGGCACACCCCCATGTGCTGACACAGCACCTGGCTTATCTGGCATGGATAATCCTATAACCAGTGCTTCATGTTACTTTAGTTTTATTTGTTTTGGTTCTCTAGTAAAACATCCAGTGGTGGGATAGTGAGGGGCCAGGGTTGGCAACATGGATTGTACACTTGAACACTTATTACAGCTTGTTGACATAATTTTAATTAGAATTTACACCTATGGAGACTTTTGGATTTCCATAATATCATTCAGTTAAGAAACTATATAACAACTAAATTATTTCATTAAACTTTTTATGTGCATTCTTTACATTAGTGATCGTGTCATGTCAACACGGCTTTTATTCAAGTTCTCTGGGGTCTGCCCCCACTTCTTCAGTTTTTTTCTTTCACAGTATTCTCCATCTTTCTTCCTTATTTTCTCCGTCTTAAGTTGAGGGTCAAGCGTGGATGCTGCTCCCTGAGCAATGTGATGGTGCAGAAGTGTGTACATGACTACTGGGCATCGCTGATTGTGAATGCTTGCCTGTGGATCTTTTCTGCCTTCTCATTTCCCTCTGTCCGACAAACATTTTTGTGCTCCACATGCACGCTGGGTGCTCAGAGGCATCTGACTGGAGGTGCAAATGTCAGCTTCCCTCAGCATCACTACTCATTTCCCACTCTTATCTTTACTTTGAGGGCCATGAGTTGCCCAAGAGAGTTCAATACCAGCAAACATGTGTTACTCATGCAAACAGACATTATCCAACTCAGTATGCACCAAAAGATTTTGCACTAATCTAATTTAACACATAAATGCCACAATTCATCCCTCCTAATTGTTATGTACACAAAACGAGGCAGACGGCTTTCTCTTTAACCCAAAATTTTACATTTCCCCCTAGTTCACAACTCTTGGAATTGCTACTTGTTACTGTGAAACATACAACCCCTGAGTTTGTACTGCATGCTGTTTTGCTTGCTCAGGATGAATCGGATACATTTCCCATCTTGTATGCAAATCAATGAAGGAACTCCTGTTAAAAGCTAATTTGCTGCCCTCTGTGTGGCTAAATCAGTTGCTCTTTGGAAAACTGTGGCCAGAACTGCGGACTTTAATGTGAAAAGTGTGTGTGCTGGAGAGCCAACAGGCTGATTAACCAGATTTGTTTAGTTGTGATTCTATGAAACTTAAAAATAATTAGCATGATAATAATTAAGATTTCCCTTAATTTTCCAAATATCACATTTCCAGGGGACAAATCCTGACTTTAACTCTGTCAAATCTAAAAAAAAAAAAAAGCAGATGGCATTTAACAGAGCATTTAGCAACCACAAATCAAGTCAGAATATTTTCTGGAGTCTGGTGTTTCTTTTCTTCCCTTTCTTTCTGGAACAATCTTACCTTTGGTTGGTTCCAATGGACATGTCTAAATCTTTCTTCCAAATGTGTGATATTCACATTTGAAGGAGAGTAGATCAGTTAGGGACACAGAGGATTTTAAGGTGAACTGTAAAAGTGCATCTCAGTAGGGGAAAGAGAGGATGGAGGATTTGTTTCCAAGTCCCAGTGCTTTTAAATTTTGTTCATTTTAAACATATGAAAAACAAAAACAATATAGGATACTGTTAAGGATGCTTGAAAATCTATTCTACTTCTTATGTACAAACAAGTTTAGAACTTCAAATGAAAACGCCTTTTTTATTTCGCTGTAAAGCTGTTAACACACACAAATCATCATAGCGCTAAATATAAGTTGAATTACACAATATCTTAGCTGGGTTTTTCACAGGTTACTCATTCATCCTCTATGTTACTTCTTGAATTAATTATTCCTATCTCTCGTCTCTTGTATCATACAATTAACCCAGAAATGGTTAGGGAATTTGATGGGTTATAAGTCAAAGGTATTGTGATGTATCTGCTAGTGACCAGCTGGCATAGTGTCACTGACAGAGATGTGAGCAGATTGCGGAACCTCTTCCCTGGATCTATGCAGAAGTAATGGCCTGTTAGCTGACTGCGGCCTGGCAAATCCAAAGTGATAAGTCCCGCCCACGTCTAAGATCCCTCCTCTCACCCTGTCACAATGAGTTAGTGCGCCTGAGCTACATATCTTTATACTATATAATCTTCTATGTCCTGACTTTTCATCTCATTACCTGGTGATATAGGGACTCTGAGAGGCACTAGAATGTTTTCCTTAAACCTTGTGTCTTTGACATCCATTTCCTTAAAACTGATGAGTTTAAATTCATTAGGGTTTTCATTCTGTTGGTGACTTTTCCCCAACTTAGATCTGAAGAGTGAGGCCAGCACTGGCTGCAGATACTGCTGAGTGGTGCAGTACAGGGTGTGGGACTGTTATCTTGTTGACTAATGGCCTGAGAGTACCTTCTTACTCTTTAGAGGCTGCATTTACTTAATCACCAGACAAGATAATGCTGCTGTCACTGTGCTGGCTCTGGTTCGGAAAGCTGTTGCATTTGTTTGCATGAACGTCATACAGGCACGTGCTTAGGAGCATGTGTGTCTAGTGATTGCATATATGTGCTTTACATTAAGATACTGACAGCCTAGCAGTCGATGTCTGAGTAATAATGTGTCAGAGGCAGTTAGAGGAGGTTGGCACGCACACACACACACACACACACCCACACACACACATATCCAGAGTGGTCTAACAAGGAATACTACCATCAGTTACCTTTACTGGCTTCTGTTCCTGGACAACCCGATTGATTAGCTTTTGTCGTTATGTAAACGGCTTCTTGCAGATCCTCAGATGTCGGATTTTAAAAGAGCAACAAAAATTGGTTTGAATTAGGTAAATATTTTTTTACAGACTGTTCCCAGGAAGCTTTTTTATGTTTTTGACATTAATTGAATCTGCGAGAATGCAAACTTAACTTATTTAGCCAACAAAAGCTTACATAATAGCCACTTAAACTACTCAGGTTGCCAACTGTTCCTCACTAGAATGATTATGTATATTTAAATTTTACAGACATATTATAATTCATTGCATAATAGCTGAAAATAAAAATGATTCTCTTTCACAACCCAGTGAACTAACCAACCTAATTTCTCCACTCTTGTGCTTGTATTTATCTGATTGAAAACTGAGTATTATTTGCTTTACTCCTTTGGTTACATTTTCTATTGACATAGATCAAGGATGGCACCCAAGATGTACTCTAAATGTAACATCTAAACATGTAAACTCAAAAGTATAATAATGAGTGTTTCAGTGAATCCAGAATTGTGTTTGCCCTGCGAGCACATGGTAGTGGAGAGGTCAAACAGTGCTCTTTGCAGCAGCACATTACATCCTGTTGGGCTCACAGTTATTCATCTGTATCAACAACAACCAACGCCTCTGGGTGACGCTCAGCTCTGGGACAGTGGTGATTCAGCGACTGCATCCTAACCATGCACATGCTGTGAGAGAGAACTATTAAAGACATGATTTTATATAATAAAGCAAAAGGGCTGGTAAATGAACATATTTTAGATACTTTATGCTGCTAATAATTAGATCTATTATCCTCAGACACTTCAGGTTTTTAGATATATACATTACGACAGGCCGTTCTGCTGTTCTTGGATCACTGTAAGCCAGCAAAATAAGATCTCTGGTTCTTGGTGCATTTTCCAATAACTGTGAATATATTGTTGTCAGACGTGCCGCAATATGTACATTTCAGCAAGTAAACAGAGGATAAGTGAAGAACAGTAATATATAATATATCAATAAATGAAGAATAAATGACGGGCGGCATGGTGGTGTGGTGGTTAGCACTGTCACCCCCCAGCAAGAGGGTTCTGGGTTCGAATCCCGGGGGAACCAGGACCCTTCTGGGGCTTCCTCCCACAGTCCAAAAATCTGCATGTTATGTTAATTGGAGATTGGGGAAATTGCCCTTAGGAGTGAATGTGAGTGTGAGTGGTTGTTTGTCCTGTGTGTGGCCCTGCGATGGACTGTCCAGGGTGTACCCTGCCTCTCGCCCGTTGACCACTGGGATAGGCTCCAGTTCCCCCCGCGACCCCATAAGGGAATAAGCGGTATTGATGATGGATGGATGGATGAAGAATAAATGGAGCAAACATCCGTTTTAGCTTATGTGGTTATCCGAAATCTTCATAACCAGCATTGGTTCCACAGTTGAAAAGGAAATTATACTAAGAGAGTTGCATGTCCCACATGTGAAATCCCAGACCCAACTGTCTCTACCACATGGTCAGGGATGTGATGTAAAATACTCATCTGTCGTGTTATTGAGTTTGCTTTCCCTCCTCCAATACTCAAAGATCTTATTATAATCCTCAACAACAGGCTGCATTAAACTAGGCTTCCCTTCTTATCTGCTGTCAAATCAAAGTGGAAAACATTGATCCTGTCCCACACTGAGCAAAAGCTTAATCAGAGTGATAGAAATTGTGAAATATAAAGCCGGAAATCTTTGGAAATTTAGTCGCCTCATAGGCTTAGGTTGAAGTCAACTTCTAAAACTTTTGATTTCACAAAAATGTTAAAATAGCCAAAGTGTTTTAGACTTTATTAGTTTTACTTTAATATTGACATGTTAGCACTATTTAATTAGTTTGTCCATCTCCTAGATCTTCGGTGACTTCTTTGCTCATTTGTGTTAAGAAATGCATTAATCAATCTTCTATTAAAAAGCGTTTACTGGGATTTTAAACAGGTGTGCAGACATTCTTTCTTGTATGCAAGTGTACAACGAATGTGCGATGGCATTTGCTCGACAAAATAGGTGCACCAAAGACATGCAAGGACAAATAGCAAAGGGTGCATGAGTCATTCCAGCTCATCTGATTCTGTCTGGTAAAGGTGCAGCGAATGTCTGTAGTTTTCCATGCATAAAACATATGAGCACAAATATTGAACATTGAAAAGTCATCCAGCAGACACATTTAATGTACATATAAAAAAAAAAGGTTGGAGCCATAGCTTCACAAATATAGAATCTACTCCAGTTACATAGATGGGGGTTGGTTTTCTTTGTGGAAAGAGATTATTGAGTGTTTTATGCACAGCAGTATCATTCCATTCCTGCAAATAGAATATATATTTTTTCCATATTGAATATGGTATGAAAAATGTGCCATTGAAGAAAAGGGCGCAGATGAAGTTGGTATTTTTCTGGCTTTCTTTTTTTAAAAGAGGAGTTCACAAATCTTATCACTGCCAGGAAGTAACATCTCATGGACATTGTGATGTCCAAAATGGACATTTAGCCCAAACTTAACACAGAACCTGTATTAGTATCTGAGTATGTGATAGTAAGTGTGTCTGTGTATGTAAGTGTGGTATCTCAGTGAATAGAAGATGTCAATAGTGAAATTGGTTAGCTAATAATAGTAATGCGGAACCCAAACCAACTCCTAAACCTAACAACGCAGTTCTTGTACCTTAAATGGTTTCCATGGGCCTTTACGCAGTAAGCGTGTCTGGCTGATGATGTCCATCCATCTTATAGGACAGAGGGAAATCAGTGACCTTGGCTCACCGATGTGCTGCTGCACTTGGGCTGTTGGTTTGCACAGATTTGTTGTTGTACATACACTGTTTTGTAACCTATTCTTTGCTGGTACTAAACCGCAAAGCAGAATATTTCTAACGGTGGGATGGATTTAGTGGGATGGAGCTTCTGACATTTGATGTTTCTGTATGTTGGAATGTCACAGAGAAAGTGGCAGCACTAGTCTGCCGCAAATATCATCGTAAACCTTGACCCCACAACTGAAGTACTCGCTGAGTTATTAACTTACTAAGCCATGTGCACCCTTCCATATATGCGGGTGAGACAAGCATTCTGTATGGAGCACGTATTCAGCACTTCTTCTTTTCAAACGGGTAGAGATATATGAGGAGTCAGCAGCTTGGCTGTGGCAACAAGTACTGTAGAACAGACACATTTGTTTCCAGATAGGAACTACTAGGTTTGAAAGCCTCAAAGGGCATGTTTGCTTTTCCTCAACATACTTTGTTTGCCATCAGTGAAAATGCATACTTTCACATTTGACTTATACCCATTTAATAAGGAGTCTTAATCGTTGCGGCTAAAACATAAAACCTTCAAGATTTGCTTCAAGATATCAGCTGGTAACATGGATGTGCTACCAGGTTTTAAATTCTCCATGTACAGTTATACATCTGAGTCTACATGTAATGAGATTTCTCATGGTAAAGGGAAAAAAAATGTTTAAATTGAAAGCACTGCCTAAAGGCCAAGGTATGACGCCAAGGCTGTTATAAGCAGTAACAATCAATGATAAGAAATGTCTAACATCAGAGAGGGGTGTGAAGCAGTAGTCCTTTAAATAAAGTCCAGACTGATGCACTCTTTTAGTCAGTCTCTCCCCAGGGTTGTTGCTGTTATAAATAGTGCAAAGAAAATGGATAAGTAACACAAACACTTTCGAAAGAGGTTCAAATACAGATAATATGAGCATTTCTTGGCCCATCTCTAGGTGTCATAGGCAGACCTTACCCAGACATTTTCAAAAAATCTTAAAACAATGGCTTTCGGTGAGCTGGAAAAAAAGGAAATCTATACTAAATCAGCACTCTTCGAAGTATTCGGGCCCATGCATGTTAATGTCATATTCTGCTAAACTCAGCTGAGAATTGCTCTGATTGAGGGGTCAAAAATGCTAGTTTACCTACACACTTTTTTTATAGATCAAAATACAGTTTAATCATACTTTTTTTTTCCACTTCCCACACTGTTGGTTAAGGGCTGCAGACCCAACTAGCAGCTTCTGGGTGCACAGGACCGCACAGTTAGTGTTGTCGTAAATGTAGATAAAATGTCATTTTATCTAGTCAACAGTGACTTTTGGCTCTTTCATCTTACCAGATTTATGAGTGAAACTGCATATATCGTTGGGCATGTACAAAACATGAACCTATCACGTCAATGGAACACATGCCACGAACAAACCGCCATGGTAGGTGCGGTAGTACAGGCAAACTGAGATCTGTGAGAAGTTAGAAAGAGGGCATCAAGCTCTGGGACATGAAAAGTATGTTGGCAGAGTGTTTGACTGAGGTTCAGTGATGCATCAAAGCAAATTCTGATTTTCCCTGCTCGCCTTGCCTTGAAGTCACTCCCCCAACCCATCTCTCCATCTTTCTCTCTTTTTCTGTGTACTTGCAGAATGTTTCCTGGGGTAAGCAGTACTCTTATGCCCTCTTCAAAGCCATGAGTCACATGCTGTGCATCGGATATGGTGCTCGGGCACCCGTCAGCATGTCTGACCTGTGGATCACCATGCTTAGTATGATTGTGGGTGCCACGTGCTACGCTATGTTCGTGGGCCACGCTACAGCCCTTATCCAGTCATTGGACTCCTCACGCAGACAGTACCAAGAGAAGGTAAGGATCCTAAAGCGACACACAGGAAACATAATGCTTAAAATGCAAAGGAGATTGACTTAATACAATACACATCTCAATGGTCCAAATCATTAAGATTTTATCGTTTCAAGGTAAGTAAAGCTAATTATCATATATTAATCTGAGTGATTTGCTCTTTTGGACTGCATGCCATACTGGCCTTAACTTAGCTCTTCTCCCAGTTGCCTGATGGACCAATGAGTTGAGCTCCCACAGATCACAACGGCTGGGACTATGACTTGTATAGAGGATTTCCTTTCCCGCCCAAGCAGATCACATAGGTCATAGGGGTGAGGAGGTCCATGACACGACCGGTCACCTCGCTGACTATACGCTGCCTGCGAGCAGAATTTTTATTTGTGCCTTTTTTTGTCATTTCAACCCCTATTACATCATTACAGTTATATTATTTATTTATTTCTTCACGTGGTGAGAGATTACCCAGCCTTTCACCCAGCCACCATCTGTGATCCTGCTGAGGGGTCCTGGGAATTTCCCAGAACACCCGGCCATGACTGATGTGCTTTGTGTTTGCACGCAAGAAGCCAAGTTTAATTCCCAAAGTTTGCTTAATGTTGCTGACTTGCATGTGTTGTAAATACAACACATGCAACACAGCGCTACGGACGATTCAAATCCTCCATGCAGTGTCATGTCAGAACACACTTAACGATTAAAAAAAAAATAGTTGAAGACTTATGCTGTAACAACACTGAGGCCAGCTTAGACAGAAAGATTTTCTGATAATGTACATTTTAAATCTTTTATGTAAGGCACTTTTCAAAGGACGTTGCTTTTCTAAAAGATGTGAAAGGAAAGAGCAATAAAAAAACAACCCATAATCTATCTTTGTAAATTGTTATGTAGGAAATATTAAAAACAATCTACAGGATTACAGTTCACCTCCTGAGGACATGAACTACTTCTTCAAAGTTCCACATCTAAACTTTTTTCATTTCCGTCACCTCCACAACTGTCAGCCGTGCAGCCTTGACCTCTGTTTGAAATAGGTACCTATGAGAGTTACAAAATACAGGAAATTTCAGGCCAGAGTGAGATTTTCTTTTTAAAAACATTGAATCCCATTCAAAACTTTGATTTAGCAAGAAAGTAGCAGCGCAATTAGTCAGCTCTGATGTTGTTGAAACAGTAAGAATTACATATCCACTAAATCCAAAAACTAATTAACCCTTATGGCTTGTTATAACATCTGCATATGTCATGTTTTATTAAAACTAAAGTTTTTAACTGGAAAGATGTTGAATAATTATTTAAAACACACATCCTGTCCCTGTTCCTTTTCTCATTTCTTGCTTTGGGCATTGACAGAGTGGCTTATCGTTTTACCAACACCTGACCATTTGGCATTTTATTTAAATGGCATTAAAAAACCTGGAAAACCTTTCAAAGCCCCAAGTGCCCCTAGTGTATCCTTAACAAAATTATAATCAGTTATGAAGAGATGGAAAGCTTCACATTAAATCAAAATTGTACAAGGTTAGTCTGAAACCTAAATGGCAGAGACAAATCCTTACATTTGAACCCCTGGGAAAAAGTGAAAGTTTATGGTGAGCAGAACCTTTTTTTAAGGAGAAGAGCACAACAGATATACAAATTAGTTGTTGTTTATCCCATGAGAGGGTGTTGCCATAATTCCAATCAGAAAATCAGCAGTCACCTTGGCTTTGACAATAATAGGACATGCTAAAGAACCATTTCATTAATCTAAACCTTGCTTAGAAAAGCATTTAGATGGTTTAAATTTATTCAAGTACGATGGCCCGACCTTGCCAGCTGCCTTCACGGTCGATGCAATCTAGAGAATCCACTCGGTGCTTTTGACAAAGCTTTACAAAGCTGTTCAACATGGCATTTAAAAATGGTCATTACTGCATAATTGCAGTCGCTAACTTATGAGTATTTGCAAAAGTGCTTTAAATAGAGCTCCATTATCATTCAGAGCAGACCACAATTCACAATTAAAAATGACTTAATCCGAAAATGTGCCAAACGCAAGTTTAAAATAAACTCCTGTGATCCAGATCGTATTTTTGTTAAAAGCGTTAGCTTAAGTTACTTGGAATGGTCATTACTAGTTTGTGCTCTAGAATCAAGACATTAAAAAAAAATCACTGGACTGGAACAAGATTTGATCTTAAACTGCTATTTTCCGGCATATTGCAACAAAAATGAATGACAGACGAAGGAAGAGAGTGATTTTTGAAGTTGCTGTTTGAATTAGTGACGTCTCTTACACAGAATGATTGTGATTGTGAAGTGATTAACATCTGCTTCACCGGATATATGCTTAATCGACATCCTTTTTTCCCCCTTTAAATAAACCCCCAAGGAACTGAAGTGACAGTTTGTGGATGCAAATGCTCGTGTTTGCAGTTACACAGCCCCAGTGTGTAGCCAGGTTCATCCAGGGATGATTTGCTGCATGGCTGTGCATATCACTGGAGCAGGATGAGGAGCAGCAGGGATGAGTTCAGGGTGCTGAGCCTCTAGTCATTACATCTATCTCTGCCACAGCTGGGGGGTTGGAAACATGGATGGAAAGATGGATGTGGGTGTGTGCTGGCAAGTTATTTGAGGACAGAGTGTGTTTGTGTGATGAGAAAAACTGATGCAAGTAACCATGTTTGCCAAGTGCACGTCGAGTTACAAAAAAACTTTTAACAGAGAAACAGGAAAATGACACTATTTCGGTTTCTTCAGAGCGGAGAGAAGTCAGGCAGAAATGCGGAGGGGAGAAACAGAAATGGGAGTAAAGTAACCATGATGTCAAGGCACCGTGCTGCCATAGTTTGGTGCTAAATCATGGCGAGTCAGAGGAAAAGCTGTGAAGTCATTTAGCTGATCCTGAATTTCTGTTATCCACTTTAGAAACCAATTATATTTTAATAGGTGTTTGAACACAAACCTAAAAAAAAGGGTTGTGAAATTTTAAAGCACAAACGCTGGTCTGACTGGGCCCTATAATATGAAATATAAAGGAGATGGACAATTGGAAATGTATAATATAGATTAGGAGGGTGGTCAGGAACAAAGAAAATGACCCCATTAACTAATCAACCAATATGAAAGAATGGAAAAATGTTCAAATTGATATGATTTGAATGTAATCCTATGTGAGAATTATGTGAGGATGAAAATCCTTCCGAAGCACAGGGACAATACAGAATGTGCCCCGCTCTGCCCCGCTTCGACCGCCGCTCCATGTCCACACGGCCTGGTTGAGCAACTATCCAGCTTTAGCCGTGTGAAGTCAAAATAAATCAGTTTCCCACAAACAAAACCCCGCTCCCTTATCACCTTTCTGCAGATGGGAGAGAAATCAATGAGGGGGACATCGTGCCTCGAGTGTCTTGTCCCTCGCTGACAAATTTCATTTTGTGGGGCTGGTTGCATCACACTGGTCAAAGAGCATGCCGCCGGCCTGAGCTACCAACCTAACAGCTGCTGCTGTCCTCCCCTACTGCCGCACTGTGATTGCCAAAGGGAGTGTGAGAACCACTGTTTATTTGCTGGTGTTGGGGAAGTAGACTGTTTGGGAAGATTGTGTTCACCTCTTCCTGGATGGCAAATCTCTGAGGAATGAGACTGATCAGAATATATGAGCTGGAAAAACTTTTCCTTTAGATCAAAACATGCTTTCAGGTTAGCGTGAACAGAATTTAAACGATTACTGGCAGTGATGTACAGGACTTACCTGTGTGCAGCCAAATGTTTGAATAAGGCAGGCATTTAAAGCAAAACAAAGAAAAAGAACAAAAAGGAGAGCCAGCCACCACAAAATTATTAGCCATCCATTCATTTTCTGAACCGCTTATTCCCAAATGGGGTCGTGGGTGGACTGGAGCCTATCCCAGTAGTCCACGGGCGAAAGGCAGGGTATACCCTGGACGGTTCGCCAGCCCAAAATTATTATTATTATTTTTCTTTATGGAGAAAGGCAAAAAGAGAGTTTCTTTTTTTACACGTGCTGAAGTCTGAACATAATGGATGTTTTGGTTGAGGATCATCTCTCTTTTGTTGAGAAAATTCATATAGACTTTAGCACAGTTAAAAGTATCTATGTTTTCTTCTGGGATTTGATCAAATCCATTCTTCCTCTCGTAATGAAATGTCCTCAGTGCCACTGGCTTTTTACTTTGTAATCTCCAAAAACATTTTGGCTGATCACATCTAAACGTTTTATCCTCTTAAGTCTATAGCATGGACTCAGATGCACATCATTTTGCAAAATACTGATTCCTCCCCCATTAAAGTTAGATTTCTACTCAGAGTAGTAGCATCAATCAGGAGTTTCAGATTTTCTTCATGACTCCTCCAACTTTGGTAACACTTTTGATATTTGAAACTCAATTATAACCATTTATGAATTAGTTCATTTGCTCAACAATTAATCTACTCGTGAAAAATGATTGCAAGATGAGTGCTTTATACATTTTTTAATTCAAACAGATGCATTAAACCAAACCATGGACTGAATATTTGGACTCTTTTGAATATGGAGCTTGGTAAATTATGCTGTACGGGACCTGTAACTGCCCAGGATGTCGGGTACACCTTGTTGCTTCACACTTTAGGACTGGGCTTCCTATACCTTCTCAGTCTAACATAACGTCGAGCCTGTTCTTGTTGCTACTTTCCTTCACCACCTGCCTCTCCCTCCTCACACACTGATGCAGGACGTAGCTCCGTGACTGTGGGAGCACAATGTGTCCTCAATGCCGAGACACAAATGTATGCTCTGTGAAGAACACTTTTCAGCACATTTGATGTTTAGTTTTAAAACAATCTTTTTTTTAAAACCATTTACAGTATGTTGACTTTGGTATGGATGTATTTAATATTCTACATATCAAGACATAAAGAACTGCAAAAGTGATCACACGTCAATTTAAAGCGATGCATGTTCTCTGTCCATGTCTCTTCCAGTATAAGCAAGTAGAGCAATACATGTCCTTCCACAAACTACCTGCAGACCTGCGGCAGAAAATCCACGACTACTACGAACACCGTTACCAGGGCAAAATCTTCGATGAAGACAACATCCTGAGTGAACTCAATGACCCGCTCAAGGAGGTGAGACACATTCCTTGTTAAGACCTCAGACTCAGTTGAAGCATTCACTCTTCAAAGTGTCCATTTGAACTCTTTGAGTTTTCATTTTAGGACGGTAAAAAAAATTTTTTTTTAAACGTTCCTGACAAGCTGGTGTCACACGTTTTGAAATGTGGATTATTTTGTTTTTCCCTTGAGGATAAAGGGTGAATCTCCAGTTGGCATGATTAAATGCCAACACCTGTCGTCTCATCTTACAAGGTCAAGCAGAGAAACAGAAAAGGAAATGATTTTTTCAACAGTTGGAGTAAAAAACAACCTGAACATCTGTTAGACGACAAACATGTTTTCTTTATATTTTGAAAAATGCATTTTAATGGCTAGGTAATTTTGTTTTCTTTATAACTGAGGGTCTTGTGATTGGTGTGGCTCCATGCATCAGCGTAATACATGGGTAATTATGCAAATAGACACTGGAGAAGGGAAGAATAAACAGAAATGCAAGCAAAAGAGGAACCATCTCTCATGTAGCCCCATTCAGTCACCTGGCAGACTAGAAGTAGTCTCATAGCTCCAGACACTCACAAAGCATTTAGGGATTTAAACACAGGTTTAACACAGAGAACAGTGCCTCGACTCCCATTTGTATAGCCGGCAAAGTTCCTATCTGTGATATGCTGTGTAACAAAAGCTGACAGGTAAAAACAAACTTGGTCACAGCAAAGCATAACAAGTTCACACTGTCATTCCAGTGAAAAGGTTGAGTTATATTGTGCCGGTTGAGGTTTAGTGCATCCATCTCTTTTTCCCAAAAGCAAGGGGGAAAACTGCCTCATAGTGCATGATTAAGATGAATGAATTTTAAACTGCAGATTAGTTTTTCCACATTTAGTGTATAGGTAAGAATAATTTATCTTAAACAGTTGAACAGGCTGCCTTCAGCACCCCTCCTTATTTTGGATACTATTACAGAAGCTCAAACAACAAACCCAACTTTGGAAAGTGGGCCTTTTTAACTTTTTGTGATGGCTTTATGGACAAAAGCATTACCAGTCACTTGCAACCCCAAACCTCAGCCCTTGATGACTATATTTTGACTTAATTTATGTGTAAAATAATCAAACATTTTTTTTAAGTGAGACCCCTTTCAATTATATTACTCTGTTTATTCTTAAGCTGTCTTGCTTCTGATTCAGGATGCTGATCATTTGGACTAATTTTCCTTCAAATGCACCAACTTCAGATGTTTGTCTTTTTAATCAAAATGAAAATCTTTCTAATCTGATTTCCTTGTCTTTGAACTAATAGCTTCATATGCAGAGTTGTCTGCCTGAGCGAAAGCATTTTTATGGAAGATTGTGTCAAATCCCCAAACAATGCTAAATTACTATGATAATATGGTTATATAAAATTTTTATTATGATTTTGTTTGTCTAGAATATATCAGAGGAACGTAATGCAACACCAGCGAGAACATTATTCTTCTTTGAAAAATGGCATAATATCTCATTGTTTTTTAATTATCAATGTCTATTTGCTTTGAAATGTAAGCAACAGAAAGTAAAGGAATATTTCTGTCCTATTCATATAGGATCTACTATTTTCTTGGTTTTGTTAAAATCCAGGACATTTTGTGCTGCATAAAATGAACACAGTACCCAAATTATGTGATTTTTCTAAAAAACAAAACTCTTCCTAAACTTGCCCTCCACAAATAAATACAAGAATTAGGTTGCTGCAAGCTTGAGCTATCAAGACTGCATGGAATTTATATGAAAACCCTCTTTTATTGAATGAAAATGGGATTTAATTCGATCCCTGCTCAGTCCTTCTTTCCTTCTGTCCTAATCAAACCCCTGGCTTTTAAGGGAAGGATTAATATAAAAACATTACCCTTTATGACATTCATGTTATATAAATGTCATTATGAAAAGTTTTATTTTAAATGTACATTTTATTAGATATATTTTCTGACAACCAAGTTTTAACTAAATATCTGCGACTATGACTAAATATCTGTGGTTGGTTTTCATATAAACAATTAAATGAAAAACTCACACTTCAGAAAACACGTCAGACAAATGGAAATATAAGACATTTTAGAAACAAAAACAAGATTTTATTCAATATTTAACTAAATGCAACAAGGTTAAAAATTCTGTCGATTTCTGAGTGTTTTACATTCACTTTCCTTTTGTTTCCTCAACTGCCATTGTGTTTTGTGGTTACTGGGAAGTGACGCACACTAGTAAACGCAGACATTCTAAGTACAGATCCCTTTGTTTGATATATTATATTTGCAGTTCAGTTGGCAGGTTGTCTATGTCAGACCTCAGACCAACTGCTGACCTTTTGAGGCAGGGTGCACCATATGCGCACATATCCCTTCCAGAGCGGATGTTATCTTTGTGTTCATCTCCCTTTTAAGCCTAATGCGACTATGACGCCACCATTGTCAAGGCACGCAACAAAAGAGTGCATGCTGGCAAATTTGAAAGCTTCAGTTTGTTTTCAAGTTTGCGGTGACGTTTGGTTTCAAACCCTATTTTGAAATGACTTCTTTTTGAAGAGAGCATCTAGATTCCTAACAGGCTAAGAGGGACCTATCCAAACTGTAAAGTGGCTTTTCAAAATGACAAATACGCTGTTGGATAAAATGCATCCTTATGCTCTCTTTTTCCTACTTTAATTTAATTATATATGAAAATAAATGGAAATGTACATAAATATATGCAATGTACTATGGAACTGGGATAAAATATGTGAACAGCTGACTTGTTTGCTGCACTCTGTCCTCTGCAGCCCCTCTCCTCTGTTTCCCCGCCTTTTATTCTCTGCCATATGAAAAATCTTTAAACAGGCATAGCCAAAGACTGTTTTCCCGAGAGGAACCCGAACAGAGTCTGAAAAATGCTTACCATCTAATTCATTATTTCTGGTGCATGATTGAGAGCATTAGCTGACAAACACATCCGAAGTTGGGCTAACATTCTCAGCGTTGCCCTCGTGGAGTCGGCAAACATTGCAGAGATTGGTTATCTTTCTGGTTATGTCCTCTTGTCACTGGAGGGGGGTTATCTCATGCGGGGTCAACAACACAGCACTGCAGATGCCAAGTGCCTCGGCTTTCCATCTGCACAGCAACAGAGATGCGTGGACAAACAGACAACAAGCTCCTAATCTCCTGCTGCGTCCGAGGGAACAGGATGAGACAAGAGTGATGGCCTGCAGCCGGCACCAGTGAGCAAACTCATCAGGATCTGAATCATGTGCCAAACATTTTCCTCACAGGATATAAACGGGAAGTGCTTCAGAAGCGCTGGGGCTAAATCAGCACTGTGCATCCAATTCATTTCTGTAGATAACAGCGGCAGAGCAGAGAGTTTGAAGTGTTTTTTGTTTTGTTTCGTTCGGTCACATCACTTAACCCTTGGATCATTTTTCCCGTGAATCATTCATGACATGGTTTTGATCAGTTCCAATAAACACTTTCCCTTTTTTCTTCTACCAGGAAATCGTCAACTTCAACTGCCGTAAACTTGTAGCCACCATGCCTCTGTTTGCCAATGCGGACCCCAACTTTGTGACTGGGATGCTGAGCAAGTTGAAGTTCGAGGTTTTTCAGCCCAATGACTACATTATCAGGGAAGGCACGGTGGGGAAGAAGATGTACTTCATTCAGCACGGTGTGGCAAGTGTCATCACCAAGTTCAACAAAGAGATGAAGCTTACTGATGGGTCATACTTTGGAGGTGAGAGCAAAAAAACATAACTAACTGCTTTTACTGACCTTTGACAAACAAAAATCAGACATAACGACACTACCAGGCCGCAGAAAAACATGCCATTCACAGTTGTGATTATATGCTCGCACAGTATGGAATGAGGAAAAGGGCTGCCTGAAGGCTTGCGTTTGATGCTTGGGAAGTTAAGGTATTGCAAATTGTCATTAACCAATGCTGGACGTTAGTCAGCCTCTGTAGTTACATAACATCTCATCTGGTAGCTGGATTGGGCCAAGGCGCGGATCAGGCACCCCTCAGGACACACAGATATTCCTCCCCCACTCTCCATCTCATACACACATACACGTGCACACATTCTTCGCCTCCTCCGTACGTTCTTGCTGAATTTACGCTCTGGATGTTTCTGCTGTGTATTGTCAGAAGCAATTTTTCTTTGTTGTGTTTTTGGCTGTGCCTTCATTACAGACATTACAGATACCATTAATTTTTTAAATGTCAAATGTAATTTCATTCCACGCTGTTTACTCCAGTGAAATCCACAGCCAGACGCTGTCATGTCTATATGAAAGCAGAGCAAAGTTTCCTATTTTAGAGCTTCTTGCATATTTTATCTCTTGAGTTCATCCCCACAATGGGAGGAGGCTAAGGAGTCTAAGAATACCTTCACATTGGTGTGTCTGTTGAATGCAGCGTGTATCACACAGGGGAGCCAGTCAGTGAAACAAAAAGGACAGAGGTGACTTTCCTTCACAACTGCTGCCTGGTCATGCTTGGTCAAACTTTAAAGTAACCATATTAATATTTCTAAATATTTCCACAGATGTAAAGCAAGGAGAAAAAAAAGTAAACAACTAATAAACAGCAGGTCAAAGAAAAAACTGATGTACCCAACAATGTCAATAATAATAAGTTTAAATACTTCAGAAATGTTCAGAAAAAAGGCTACCACGGACAACAAAGAGCCTCAGATTCAGAAGGAATGTTGGCTTTTTTTAAATGTTCTTTTTTTCTAATCAAATGGCATATAGCAGCTACAAGCACAGTGTCTTATCTCTATATGGACTCAGTCAGAATGCTGGATGATAAAAGCTACTCAGGGAGGGGCCATTAAGCAATTAATCAAAGATTTTCGACTCCATGAAAGGTTTCTGTCATTCCGTTTGTTTTGAATGAAAACCTCACCTAGGATTTTACCTGTTATGACACACTGCAGTAATTAGAAATCTAACTACTCATGTATACAGCACACATCCACATTTGAAAACATTCAATATTTTGTTAATAGTCTGGACGTAATGAATATTTATATTATAAATATATTAGCCTATATTATAAAATTAGGACTCAAAAAGCACTCAACATTTTTTACAAAAAGACATCTCAGCTGATTGTTCCCCTGATAAATAAAGAAACTTATAGATTCTGAAAAAACAGGAACTTTAAACAAACTTGTGTGGTCTCATAATGTGCAGAGATTCCCAAAGCTTCAGCCCTTTCGTTTTTTTTTTTTTTTTGCAGCACAGAAGGAGCACCTGAAAGTGTAACATCAGCAGACGCTGTGAAATAAATCACATATAAAGGCATGAGGTGCACAGAGTAGGAACTATTTGCAGGATATGCTGCTAATTTACTTGGCAGGAGATGCTCTGGTCTTGGATTCTCCTGCTGTTTGCCTTCTGCCCTGACAATGTTTTTACCTGCTTGTATGACGTTGGTTCACGAACAGTGTCCAGATGACGCACTGCAGCCTTACAACCAGACTAATCTGTGGCTAGAATGAAAATCAGTGAGGAGGGCTGAGACAGAAACAGGTAGAGAAAGGGCAGTAACGAAACCGAGCCAAGACATACGCTAGGAAACTATTAGCATAGTAATTAGTTGGACATTTATGAGGACAGTAGGGCATAAAGCACCTTTAGCCATAGTCAGTACAACACCCGCATACTAAAATGATATCACTCTTGGGCTTTAGTGGATAGGATTACATCTCTGTATTAAACAGCTCTGCTTGGATTCAGGATCAAAAAAAAAAAAGGAAAACAGCAGGGAAGAACACCTTTTGGGCTAGAATGTCTGAGTCATATGACTAACTTTCCTCAGTTCCTGTCTTAAGCAGACAGCAGGGAGGGGAAGCGGTTGCCATGAGAATGTGTGACACATGACGTGATGGCAAATTATCCACAATGCTCCAGGGGTCAACGGTGATGCTTTGTGACAAGGCAACAGACACGTGTCAAAGTGGATCATGAGAAGTGATAACAAGGCCCTGACACACACATAAGCACAAACACACCTTGAGATGCACCAAGTTTTTTCCACTTGACAGGGCTGATATTTATGAACAGTTTAAGGATCTACTTCTGGCGTTATTGTTGAAGGTTTTAAAAACAAAACAAACACACACACATATATGTATGTATATTTATATACTATATATATATATTTATATACTGTATATGTATATATATAGACAGTACAGAGGTCCCAGAACATTGGACATAAGTCACCACAGCATTGATCGTGTAATATTGTGTAATGGATCCGCAGGGCCCCTGAAGGATACGATGTCAGTGTCATGTTTTGCATGGCCTACGTGTCACTACATGCTGTTTTCCTACCCCAGCAGAGAACTGAATTGAATAATTTGGGAAAAGCTGAATTTTACCACCCGTATCAAATTGGCCAGTGTATGTAAAAAAAAGATATTTGTAATATTACAGTAGTAGTTATTGTAAGACAATGTCCAGGGTTTGTCTGACTACGCTTCATGTAAATCATTTGGTATTAGATCAGATAGTGCCATTCATTCAACCATCTATTATCTGTCCTCACTTATTCTACCTCAGGGTCTCAGTGGGGCTAGAGCCTATCCCAGCTGTCATTGGGCAAGAGTTGGATAATGTCTGATTAGCATAATGAAATGGCCAGCAGTAGAAATAAGGCAGCATTACAGATTGTCACATATTTTCCACAGGCTCATCTTAACATTTAGCCTAATTTTCTGAGTCAACAAGTTTTATGAATTCCTCAAGTCATTTTTTCAATCAAAATATATGTTAATTTTAGATTCTCCTCAGCCTGTTTTTTTAGACTTTAGATATTTTTTTCCTTTTTCTTTAATGTGCTTTTTTCTTCATTTTTTCAATGTATTTTGAAATTTCTGCATATATTTTGAAAATTTTCTAAATGTGACATTTAAAACCATATTTACAGTCCAGTTTATCGAAGATTCTTACAACATGCAACTGCACAGACATCCTAAAAGTCATTACACAACAGATAGTTGTCTTGCTGCAATTCCAAAATCAGAAATAATCATTTGAAATACGTTTTTCTGCTTTGTTGATTGAGAAACATGAATCTGATTGTGCCCTTTTCTGAAGAGCTTAGTTTTAAATATTCCTACAGAGAAAGCAATAGGCACAGGGGAGCATGAATTTTGCATAATAAATATGGTAAGTGGCTAGACAGCAACATTTCTTAGCTGAAACTAAAGATTTAACCCCTTTTTAAACTGTATGTTATTTTCTGCTCACCCACAGCTGCTTGCACCACCTTCCTATTCGGGTAACATGTTTACCTCTATCCCCTTTTCTGAAATAACAAGCAACCAGGCTCTTTTTACTGTCACTTCCCTTTTCTGTGCGTCTCTTTGTGTTAGAGGTACTGCTCACTGTAAAGGGTGCTTTTCCATTCCAGCAACACTAACACGTTCTTCACACCCACAGCTTGAGAGTGTTGCTCGCACATCTTGCACACTCTGTGCTCTATTTTCATGACAGCTCATGGTAGGGCCCAGAAAGATCACACCATAACAAGTTAACATTTCACTGTGTGGAGGGAAGTTGTGCAGCAGACTGCACCCAAGTGCAAATGTGGGTGGAGGTTAAGCAGCTTTAAGACACAGGGAGGAAAAAGTGGAGGAGGGATCGAATGATCAATGAAGAAGCAGGGGTTGGATAAAACTTGACTTTCTGTGAGAAATCTCTGCAATTGTTGGATGTAGATATAACACAGAGCCCACGATCATTTCTTCATCAGGAACTAAAAATGATGGTGTGCATGGCTAATGATCTACCCTCACAGGGAGCTATAGTCAGGCCTGTGTATGTATTCTACATACAGTTGTCTTAAGTATGTTAATTGGAAAAAAACAATAACTTCATGAGTGAGCCAAACATAATGTGAGATCAACCAGCATCTTTTTCTGTTTTGTTTGGCGTTTGTTTTTTTTCAAAGAACTCTCTCTAGGTGAGCCTTTTTGTGATGCAGCAGAAATGTTCTCATCAAGACACAAACTTTTTGCAGAGAAGAAGGATGCCTTTAGGGCTTCCTGCCAAAAGGTACCTGGAATACAGTTTATAGAAAGCTGCGAGAGGCAATATGTCACACATCAAACTCCTTGCAGTAACCAGGCTGGTTAAATGGATGCAAAAGAGAGATGTTCAGAATCGAGGTTTTCTGTGAATTTTCTTAACATTTTCTTAACATTTGTTTTGACTCACGTTGTGGAAAATGAGGTATGTTAGTGAGTGTTCAAGTTCATGAAGTTCATTTGAGCGCAATGTTTAGGTATTGTTGTGAAACCGTATCCTTGTTTGATTAAACATTACATTTTAGACTGCATTAATGCGGTAGTGCAGTGATGCCTGACAGTAAACCCGATCACTGTATCATATTATAGGACTATTATCCATCTAGAATGATGAATCCTGTTCGCATAATCCATATGACAACACTGCTAATGAATCCTCAATTTTATTTACATTCACATTAGCTCTCCTACTTTCAAACCCTTTGTACTTACAGTTCGTCTATATGAGAATAGAGTAATTTCTGGGATGATTTCCTTTATAGCCCTCTGATATCTCCAATACCGTTACTGCTCTGATGTGTATTCTTTTGTCTCCCTGTCTCCTCTCCATACAGAGATCTGTCTGCTCACCAAAGGCAGACGGACTGCTAGTGTGCGAGCAGACACCTATTGTCGACTCTTCTCCCTCTCGGTCGACCATTTTAATGAGGTGCTAGAAGAGTACCCCATGATGCGCCGTGCTTTCGAAACTGTAGCCATTGACCGATTGGACCGTATTGGTAAGAGTTTCATCTCCACCTCTCTGATTGGTCGAATCTCTTGCCTGTCATCGTGCCTTGTGTGTCTTGTCTTAATCATTTGCCTCCTTTTGTCACAAAAGCATTGTGTATGTCATCTTGTGCTGCATGACCAGTATGCTATTCCTCTTTTATTTTTTAATTTTTTATGTTTTGGTTCTTTGTTCACTTCTGATTCTGTGTCTTAAATAACATTAAAGTGCCATTTTGTTGTAACCAGCATTAATCCTTCAAATGAACCAAAGTAGCATTTTGTGATTGGATTAATTGGAAGGCAGTGCATGTCGCTGTCCGGGAGGGAGTCAGGCCGCCCCCTTGTTGGTTTGGTGTTGACCCCTCCACTGGAGTTCAGCGATTGGTTGGAAGCTAATTTCACATGCATGTGTGTCTGGCCCTATTTCCACTCATCTACACTCCTGGGTATGAGCAGCACCCCGCCCCATATCAGACTTTTCAAAATCAACCCAGCACAAACCCCCTGCAGAGAAGCAGAGAGCAGGGCCATAAGTAAGGTCCAGCCCAGTTTGCTGATCTGTCACATCAGCTCTCATGAAAAAAAAAATGTATTGTCTTATAGAGAATGAATGTTTATAGAGGACAATGAGAGAATATTGTCAGAATATATGATAGATGATATAGGTCATTTAGACCTACACTGAGTTTTCTTGGATGAAAAAGGGGCACATGTATCTCACAAACTGGACAACAAATGTCAATATTGAATATTGTAACTTCCCTGTGTACGTATGATCAACTCTCTAAAATTGTAGTGTCAACATTTGGCCACACAGTTTCACCACTGCATGGTGAAGTCACATTCAAGTTGGAAAAAAACTTTAGTTACAAGGGTGTAAGCGTATAAGGAGGATTACTTTGATCAGTTGATGTCACAGGAACTACAGTGCATCTTTTAAGAACTGGTATCACAGGGAGTAACAAATGAGATTACCCTTAATTCGGGTAATCTCATTTGTTCCTCCCAGAAATACTATAACTGCATCCTGTGTCAGTCTCAACAACAGAATTTAAAACACACGTGAGGCCAATATAAAATCCCTAAGGACTATTCAAATTACAACATCATAAGATTATAGAATCAATCTTGAAATTATGAATTCAAATTACTCCTCTTGAATATATGTATATATATATATATTTATTTATATATATATTTACATAAACAGAGAGAGAGATATATTATAATATATATATTGTAAGATATATTCAGTCAAAAAGAAGTCAAACATTTTTCAAATGTTTAATTATTACTAATCATCATTAATGATAATTATTCTGATCGTTACTGTTGCATTATCAAACTGTGACACAGAAACAGAAAAATCTTCTTCAATCAATTCGGTGGCTGAATCCAAATTATTTCAGGGAGACGAGTCACACTTCTCCTGAGGTTATTTATAGTTTATATTGTCAGCTTATGTGGCAACTCATTATTATAATTACGCCTCACTCTATTGCCTTCATATTTCTGTCTTTTTCAAAAAAGCCACCTTCTTAATGATACTATTTAAATTCTGTCTTGTATCCAACAAGTACACAAACAAAAAACAACACAAAAATAGATAATACTTTAAAATGACTGTTTAAACATGGAAAATTGTTTCTATCATGTGTTTTCTTGTGAAACAGGGCTGCTTCGTCTCTGTCCCTTATTTTTTTCTTTGTTGTGGGTTATTATTTGTGTTTTACTTTGCCTGAGATAGTTCCATAAGTATCACTGTGTTCATCAAGGTTGACTCAAAGCTGAAATACTGCAATGTTAATATCACTCAGAAACCGATGACAGACATGTGTCACAGCTGAGAGGTTCTCCTTAGAATTGTGTTCATATACACCTTTGTGTGGAGTGGGGGTTATAGTGTTGCCTGGATGGCTGGATTATTCTGATTAATCTGCAAAACCTCAACCTCAGCCCTCAGCGTAAAAGTTAATCCAAAGAGATTCAAATAAATTTGAATTGACTTAAAGCTTTTCATTTTGATAAAAAATTTGCTATTTTTCAAAAAAATGTTGAATACTTTATGACAAAGATTTCTCCACCCCAAAAATTACATATCCTAAATCTTTCCCTAAAAGCATCCGCTAAATGTAAATGTAATATAAACTCTCCTTTCTGGTTTCTGCTACACTGTCATCTAACCAGACATCAACATGCACACTTTATGCCACCCTACCTTCTGTATTACAACACTAACAACTATTTGTATTTCAGTTGCATATGAACATAATCCACAGGAGACACGGTTACCAACAATGCTGCATAAATTTGGGATTACTGTCACATCTGAGACAAAAAATTTCTTCCCACGTGGTTCAGAGAATAATAGGATGTTTGTCTTGCTGTGCCCTTCACAAGAAATTCTAAACCCTTTTATATCTACATTTTAAATGTACATTTGCCCTTTTTATGACAGTTACTGAACCAGCAGAGTTAGATTTTTAGTATTGTAGAAGGAAAGCACTTTGAATGCCACCTCTCAGTATTAGATCCATCCTTTCCAAACCATTCTCACTTCCAGCTCATCACACACTGACGCCTAGTCAGCAGCATTAGCTCTGAATGCAAAGGGTACCCACAAGCATCCTTTAAGGACATACGCGGTATTCTGACTTAGTCATGCGGCATGTCACCATGGCAGTGTTTAAAATGTTAAGAAGCCTTACGCAATTAAATGTGTGTTGGTCTAAAATCAATGCCCAAAAATGCCTTCTTAACCCAAGGCAAGCTTTAGTACTGGAAAGGAGCAAAAATAAATGACTGAAAAAGTAGTGGACGTCTCTCCCTTTGTTTCTAGGGCTCAATTCCCCTATTATTTTTCAAATTAATTATGAAATGTCTGTCATTTGTTGATGGGCCCACACTAATGAAAGCACTTTTTATGTCACTTCTGTGGTAAGAAAAATGACAACATGATGCTGAAGTACCCTGTGTTTTAAAAATGTACTCCTGACCAGGCGTCAGTGTGTGATAAATTGGGAATAAGAATGTGTAGTCCTTTCAGACTAAACATGAAAGGGGTTTGTCTCATACGATGGAAGATATTTTGTCATGATCCGTTCTGGTTGTATCGTTTCTACGTATGGACTGCATTTGGTTACATGCTTGTCTTGCTCTGAAAAAGGAAAGAAAAAAGTAACCATGCTTTGAAAACAGTAACCTGTTGCACATTTGACATTATCTTTTATCTATCTAAAAATTATTTGACCAGGAGTCCGTCTTGAGACGAGCACATCTCGTTTTCAAGAGTGTCCTGGCCGACGAGTAGGCACAAGGTAAACACTTTACTCCAATTCCAATATTCAAACAGGGGAATTTGACCTGTTGAGGCTTCCTAATGGATCTGGTCTCAAACTCATCCCCAACAGTTTGACTTTTTACTTACGGTTACATTACCTGTTTAATTTCTGCATCAGTAACACATAACTCAAGTAACCCATGCAAGGCCTGCACATAGTGTGATGGACAAAATTTAGAAAAGACAATCAAGAAAACAAAGGATATGCATTTTCTTTGATTTGCCATCTTTAGTTTTTTACAGTATCAACCAGCTGAAGTACACACTCACCTCTATTTGTGTCACATTTGAAATCAGTTTATGAATCCTTTGCTGAAAGTGTATTCACATGTGCAGATTAGTAAAACTTTTACTAATGCAAAGACACATTTAGTTTTTTTTGTCACATGCCAGATCCCATTTCATTATATTTCATTATGATCACCAATTTTAAAATTTTGTTTCTGATTGTCTGACATGAAATAAGAATTCTGTCTTGTGAAAAGAAAAACTGTAAACTGACACCATTCATGGTAATCTGAGCCTTTTGTTTTGTCCAAAACCGTCACTTTTAAATTTTTCTTTGCATTTTTTTCTTTATGTAAACACAAGATGTGTGTCATGTTTGTCTATTTTAAAAGGGCTACAGTCCATTACGATAATTATTTGAAAGCCATTTAAATTAACAGTCCTTTCTTAAATGTTGTCTGCAGTAATATAATTTAAAAAAGAAATTTACACAGTTGTAAATTAGAGGTTAAAAGAAATTTTCTTGGAAGCTGCCTAAAGAAAAGATTAGTTAAATAAAGATAGTTCATTTTTTTTATTAATTTAAACAATACAAAGACAATATATCAAAAGTTGTTATAGTTGTTATAGTATGTATTGTTCCATTGTTATACTATTATAATATTCCATTCAGAATTTTTAGCTGAACTAATGTGCTGATAGTAATTCTGATGGTCCCTTTTCTCTATGGCCTGGAGGACTTGTCTTGATTCCAAAGAAAATAATTATCTAAGTATGATTAGTAGGGTCAATTTTTTCACGCAGGCTGTTACTAACTGACGTTGTGCCAAGTACCAATAGCAGATTTCCTGGATTCTGTTTATATAAAGTTTATCTAAAGGGTTTCTTTTCTTTGCAGAGAAGAATTTTAATTTGGGTTTGTGGATGTAAAGAAAAGGGCCACATGTTTTAGACGTGTTTCTGATCCCATACCGTGGATTTGATGTAAGAATCGACATGTCCTTTTTCAATACAGAGTTGGCTTGGGCCTTGAAAAGCAAAGCCATCTAGTCCAGGTCTCAGCATAGTGCTGTGCATGATGCCAACTGGAAATTCTGAATCTTTTGATAAAAAACACATGATATTACTGTCATACTGCTGTTAAAATGAGTTTCTTTCCCTCAGACTTCCTTACTTTTCTACTTTTGACATATTGTCTTTCTACTATTCAGGATAATCAGTAACTTTTTAGTCATGGAAGCATCTAGCTTTAAGCCTTTCTTTATATGTTTTATTGATATTGTTTGTTAACATTTTGTGTTTCATTTGTTTTGTTTTTATTTGTTCATTGGCTGTCATACTGTTTTATGATATGAGCCCATTGACTATTATAAAATACTATTTAACGTTAAGTCTGCTATATATCCAAATCAGATGCATTTGCATAAGCAAAAGGAACATTTTTAAATATATATAGTTATATTATGTATATATTATGTGTATACATGCACACACACACACTCTGGGGAGAAATGCATTTGCAATGATCATCATTTAGGACACTGTCAAGAGATTTTTGTCTAGAATACGTGCAATATGACAGGTTGTTGTTTTTGCATATCAAGTGTGTTCGTCCTTGAGACCTGGTTGTAATAATATCGTGAGTGGTTCAATTTAGTAGTCAGATATAGACAGTATATAAAAAATAGAGATAGCCCAGATACAAGAGGGCATCCATATTTCATTAGTGTCAATAGGATTATTTAGTGTTAAACACTTTTAAGCCTTGCATTTGATAGTTTACCACTTCATCTATGTTTAATATGGTGTCAGTTATGTAACAAGAATACGTTAAGAGTTTACAGCATTAGCGTATCTCTCTACATTGCCGTTGATTTCTGTAATCATGTTACAACATGTGAAAGTACCAGCTTCCTGTAAACTGATTTGAGAAAATAATTGCCCTCTGAAAGTATGTGTTTCATAGGTGTCTGTTCATTGCTAAAAGGCATTTAAAAAATGGTAAACTCACCCAAAATGTGTAGCAGTGTGTAAAAAAGTAAACATTCACAAAATCTTCAAGTTGAAGAAATACTTTCAGATTCCAAACGTACCAAGTGACTGTTGGAGAGCAGGATACCTTATTTAAAAGTAGATGTTTTGCCAGTTTGCAGATGTGGTGCATGCTAATATTGGATAACCTAACACCAAGGACGAGAAACACCATCACCGCTGATTTGAAGCAACTGTGGCACCGACCATAGATACAATTTCTCTCATATTTTCATTTTTTAGAAAAAGAAATAAATGTTTTTTCCTTCCGATCTGCAGAGTTTGGGCCTAACAGCTATGTCATTGCAATGTAAGCAGGCTTGTAAGGTAACAGTAGTCTCTTAGTCGGTCCTTGTTTTAGCTCTTTAAAACCTGACCCTGTAGAAACTGCTACAGTCAAAGTGTTATACATCAAACATGGAGCTGAGAAAAAAAGAAAAAGTTTGAAAACTTGACACGAATGTATTTTCAAAAGCTACAGCAGCAAAGTTATTTCTCATAGTTGAATGCATGGCTTACGGGCAACCTTCAGAGGAGCAAATGGCAAACTGTGTGGAGAAATTCTCTGCCCTCAAGGACAGGCTTGATGATTGATTGACTGTGGCTAAAGCCTTCAGCATATTAAAAGTCCACTTTGTCTTCTTTACTGACAACGCTTCACAGCTTGTCAATACACGAGGTCAATGGTAATTACAGGAGACACGTCCTCCAAAGACAGCCAGCAGATAGCCTCTCAAAGAAAATTTGTAAAATAAATAGTTATTACCAGGGTAAAATGTATCTGTTTTCTCATTAACAGACAAGTTTCATGACATCTTTCTTGTCTTTAGTGTTACATATCATTTTATCAGTTTTTCTCACAACAGTACAAATGTTCATAGTGTTTGGAGAGCCATCTGTCACATCTTTGTTATCACACGTCCTCAATCGAGAGAGAGGCTGGGAAAGATTTGCCTTTGAGCACAAAACGACTTTTGGGAAACATTATTTTCTTTTTCACAAATCCATTTGTTACTGTATCCAAGAATCATTTTATTGATAAATTGGGAATAAATTAATATATTAAACATCTCTAAAATGCTATTTAATCTAGCAAAATGATCATTTGATAATGGCAGCAACATAACATCATTGGTTTTGCGTCATATTCGTTTTGTTAATTAATATTTCCAATTGTTTTATCTGTACCCACATGTAATAATAAAGAGTAGGGTGCTAGGTAAAGGGCCTTGCCTGTTATTGTTACTTCATGTAAAATCTTGACAATAATATCAAAGAAGTCCTTGGGATGTGTTACATAACTGTGCTGTCATTGTGATTTAGTATTTAGTCAAATATGTCCAATATTGTGGTGTGTGAGTACTATTTCTCAGTATTTTGTCTGTGTTTCACTATTAGCAAATTCACAGTCTTTGCTATCATGTCACCCCTTCATTAATCTGTGTCCCCTTATGTGTCTTTCACTAGTCTTCAACTGTGTATTTCCCATAGTCATCATCATTTAATGTTCTTCACATTTTTTATTTAAGAGGACACAGTTTTTTAGTGGGTCGGAAAAGATGCAGCTTGTAAAATGGAAATCAGCGAAGTGGTTTATAGATTCATTAATATCAAAAAGGAGAAGAACCTCAGAAGGTGACCATGACTTAAACGTGCATACGAAAATGTGCATGTGCTTAAGTTCTGATTTAACATTACGAGCTGCCGCTTTGCCACCCAAAACTCTGCCCGTTTCCTGTGTCTGACCTAGCTCTGCCACGACTGCATGTCTTCACCTCTCCTGATTGCGTCCCAACAGGGAAGAAGAACTCCTTGCTGCTGCAGAAGTTCCAGAAGGATCTGAACGCCGGCGTTTTCAACACGCAGGAGAACGAGATATTGAAGCAGATTATCCGCCAGGACAGGGAGATGGTGATGATGGTGGACCGCAAGCAGTCGGTCACTGGGATGAACTCAACCCCTCTGTCAGGAAACTCCATCATTAACTCGCCGGCCCAGCCACCTTACTCCACCGCCTTCGGCGCCGCTCAGCTGCAGCAGTCGTCGGTACCCATGACCTACAGTGCTTCAGCCATCGCTAATGCCTCTGTTGCCCGCATGCTGCCGGCCGCCGCCGCGGCCGCGGCCGCAGCGCAGGGGGTCTTCCCGGCCCCCAGCGTCTCCCACGGCAGCCTGAATTCTTCCCTGACCAACCCACAGACACCGCTGCAGCAGCAGCAGCAGGGCGCCATCATGTCCCCCTGCTCCTTCACGGCCGCCATGTGCAGCCCGCCCGTGCAGACCCCCTTGGCCGGCCGGAGCTTCCAGTACGGCTCGCCCACGGCGTCGCAGCTGTCCCTCATCCAGCAGCCGTCTCTGCCCGCGCAGCAGCAGCAGCTCGGTCAGCAGCCTACTGTGTCCGGCGCAGCCACGGCCTCAGCGGCCCAGCAGCCCTCGGCTCAGCAGCAGCAGCAGGTCCCTTCACCCCAACGGGCAGACATCCACAAGAGCACACAGGCTCTTCAGTCAGGCAGCTTGAGTAGAGATGTCCGACACCTATCGGCCTCCCAACCGTCACTGCCACATGACACGTCTCTGGGGCCCAGAGCTCATCCCACCTCGGGAGACTCTCTGGCCTCCATCGTGCCACCGAGCGCGGCGGCCATCCAGGGAATGAGTCTGCAGGGCGGCATCCGCACCACGGTGCCCCAGCGGGTCAATCTGTTCCGGCAGATGTCGTCGGGGGCGCTGCCGCCCGTGCGCTCGGCCGCAGCCGCGGCGGCGGCGGCGGCGGTGGCCGCAGCATCGTCATCCTCAGCCCAGCACCGGGAATCACCTGGATCTAGGAGAGATTCTGTCCTGAGCAGTACAGAGACTGAGCAAGACAAAATGCGTTTTGCATCAAATTTATGATCTCATATTTCCCTTCCCTCTCTTTTTTTAAACTTAAATTTGTTTCAATTAATTTTTTTTTAAAGGAGATAGAACAAAGGAGGTAAAAATTAGGAATTTCAGCATTTTATTTGTCTCTGATTCTCCTCTAAACTAACCTCATAGAAATCCTGTATATATAAGCCCTTGTATTATATTTTAGACAATTTTTTCTCCCTAAACTTAAGAATGTATAATATACCACATGCAT